>PVJX010011870.1:0-52158 GCA_004027295.1 Dolichotis patagonum | reverse complement strand
CAAATACAATAATATCAAACATAACACAATAGTATAAAGCCATGGATAGAGTGAAAGAATTACAGGGCTTTCTGAACCAAATAACAGAAAATGATCAATGGGTACTATAATATCTCATTTTTGATAAAAAAAATTTTTTTGCTTGAACTATCATACATATTCAAATTCCAATAAGACACAATGTGATAGATAGAACCAACGGTAGTAGAACAAAAAAATCATGGTAGGACTTCTAAGAAGGATGATATTAAATCAGCAATAGCTGTCATGTTTTCTTCAAAACAGCTGTTCATATCATTACATATGATATAGTCAAACAAAACAGGATAAAACCATTCCAACTGATAATTGAAAACTTTGAAAGACTTCAAAGCTATGAGATGGGGACTTATGCTTAACATAAAGTCTTATATACTCTTATCAAATCTCATACTAGGGAGACTATATGGTATTTACCCTTGTGAGTTTGGTTTATTTCGCTTAAGAGAATGGTCTCAAGTCGTGTCCATTTATTTATAAATATCTTGATGTGATCATTCTTTATAGCTGAGTAGTACTCCATTGTATAAAAATGCCACAACTTTTTAATGCATTCCTCAGTTGATGGGCACTTAGGTTGCTTCCAAGATCTGGCTATTACAAATTGTGCTGCTATAAACATGGGTGCACATATATCACTGTGGTATGATGTTTTCAGTTCTTCTGGGAATATGCCTAGAAGTGGAATAGCTGGATCAAATGGGACTGTTTTTCAATTTTGATTTCCCTTCTCATGACTTTCTTTTCTTTATTCCTAAAACATGGCACTAAGTAATACCTTCAGTCCAATGTTAACTACAAGTAAAAAAATTCAAGAATTCTTGAGCTTTACATTTTAATGGCAGTACATCTACTATTTTTCCACTAATAATTGAATATAATGTGATATTAAATATATTTAGTACTGCATTGTGTTCCCCAAGAGACCAACACAGAGGTAAAATACATATAGTTGTTCGATTAGGAAGTACTCTGAAATAACACGTATGTAGGGAGATGAATTATTGAATAGTAGTAAAAGAAATCTCTATTTGCTCCAGTGGATCTATATTGAGCGATTCAGAGTTGTTTGACATAGAAACATTTGACCTAGTCTTTGTACTCCCACATCAACCAATCATTGTCTCTTGACTTCAAGGAGGAAAAGGAAACATATTATGTGAGGTAGCATTTAGGACAGAGAGTAACTCAACAGTGAGTTGGCTCAACTAGAATTTCTGGAAGGCATTTTGATGCCATGGTGTTCAAAGAGAGATATGAGTGGTACACTGAAGTTATCACCTAAAATTTACTGTTTGTATACTAGTATTAACAGTGTAATAAATTCTTCCCACTGACAAGATTCTGATTGGTCTACTTTTCTAGGAAAACTTACAAGGGGAAAAGTGAGATGAACTACAGGCCCAGTGTTTTGGTGAGCTATAACTTTAATCCTTATCTTTCTCCCTTAATCACAGTTCAAAATTAACTACATCTTTAGCAAACAATCATGGTGGCTTAGGTGGCTTGCTCTTGTTGATGGAGGTGACAATTGTTATTTTTTAAATGATGGTGACACCATGATCAGCATACTTGAATTAGAATTTGACTTTTGCATTAATATATTACCAAAACTGTGTAAGATAGCACAAAATTGTATACAATTGATAAAATAGTTGCAAAACCTATTTTTCTGCTCTCATTTAGCATAAAAAATCATCTTGTTCAAATGATCAGACATAGGTACTCAAGTGAGACTGTAGATTCAACTTTTTGGCTGTTCTTACAGAAAATATTATCCAAAAAATAACTCTAAATTAAAGGTAAGGTTAACTTTGATTTCTTCATTGACAGAAAAATTAACCTTGAATAAAAATTATAAATGTATAATTCAAAATTTTTGTGATATGAATCATAAATGGTCTGTTATTAATAATGGTTACTGGTGAATTCCTCTTCCAATTCTCATTTCTTATACTATTTTTTCTAATATTACTTTTAGATCTCAGAAATCAGTGATGCTTTTGAGATGCTAAGTCTTAGCTTCCATTATTAGTGGGTTGCATTTTCATTAGCAGAAGCATCTGAAATAGATGTTGATGTAAAAAAAAAAGCCTGCTTTACTGGGCAGAGCTTTTGCATCTCTATCTGTGTCCAACATTGTATTGTTCTCTCTGTGTCTCTGTCTCTGTCTCTGTCTCTGTCTCTCTGTCTCTCTCTCTCTTTCTCTCTCTCTCTCTCTCTCTCTCTCTCTCTCTCTCTCTTGCTTTCTCTTTCTCTCTGTGTGTGTGTCTGTGTGTTTGTCTCTCTGTAGTTTTGATTTTCATGATACTTTCTTTTGGAGATTAGTCATTGATTTTGTCAATGCAATTTCAATTAAGGATCATCTGATGGATATTAACACCAAATAAGATCATTTCCCTTTCAGGTCTGGTCATATTTCTTTCCTACAATTGTTCCTGCCACATCTTTCATTCCATTTCCTTCAGATATCCTAAACAAATAGCCATAGCTTTTGTCATTGCTCAACATTCTATGGATATATATTTAAAAAAAAAACTGTTACTGGACCAAGGATGTAGCTCATTGGCATCAACATCTGCCTCACAAGCATGAACTAGTGAGATCAATCCCTGGTATCAAAAAAGGAAAATAAGGTTCTGTAACTTGTTTCGTTCACTCAAAATATATTATTATTATTATTTCTTTTAGGAAGATTTTCTTCATTATTGTCCTTTAGAAATAAGAATGAATTAATAATTTATTGTATTTTAATGTGTCAGTGTTCTAGTCTAGTTTTTCAGAAACTCAGTTGTCTTTTCTGGGCAATAAACTCACTGTTTTGTTCTTTTCCACATGGATTTATCTGTAAGGACAGTGCCATCTTAGGGGACAGCATGGAGGACAGGGATTGTTTCTACTCACACTGGATTACTTGTGGAAGCTTACCTTTCTGATTTAGTAATTGTAACTTTTTCCTATCTTATTGATTCTTACATATCAGAAAATCACAATGTTATCAACAAAGTATAAAAATGAAAGTTTATCTCTTAAAATGTCTAGGAGATGTATCCTTTGGTTGTAATATGAAAAGGCACAAGAGGCATAATTCTAGACAGAAACAGAATGAGAATCTGTGACAACATTGTGTTAGCTGCCCCATTAAAAGCTACTGGACACTTGTCTGGATTAATCAATGTCACTGTTAATTATACTTTTATCTTTATGTAAGAGATAATGTGACATTAACAATTATACAGATATGCTGAAGCTGTTCTCCTGGTTGTTACACCATAATAACTGTACCTGCCTTGATTATGACACCTAAACACTACCACTGACCTATAATTTTCAACACACTATTACCCTTATTTCTATTCACTATTTTAGTTCCATAAATATATCTTTCATCAATCACTCTTTTCCTACTATAATAGCTACAACCCAATTTTTCAATTGTTGTAAACACTCAACAGCAGTCATTTTACTCATTTGTGCTTGTAATTGTTACTACCCTCAAGCCATTTGCTTCATGTTCATGGCACAGAAAATTCTTACATAATAATATTCCAGTTCAGTTCACCCTGTGAATATGTCAGCCACTTTACTGCAGTCATCACCCAGGGCTATTAGGTATTCTACTCGCAGCAGCGATGAGACACTCTGTACCAGCTGGATATAAGGAAGAAAGAAAATTTATCTAATGCATTGAATTGATAATTACATACCTAGTGATTATTGAACCACAGTTAATATCAAGATTACCTATCATAAGTGTTATTATTTTACACTTTTAGAAGAAAATGTTAAGAATATGTGTAATTTAAGAAATATATTATGCACTTTATAATGGTTCATCTTGATACAAACTCTAAAATCCACATCTTTTACCCAGCATTCTTTTTAATTGCTTCTTTATTTTACTAAGTTCATTAGTATAATGAACTTAGATAATTTAGATATACATAATGATTACATTCATCATAGGGAATGTGTACCTGTATACAACATATCTTGATTCCTGCATTTTTCCCAATCCGTTCCCTTGTCTTCCCCTTATTTACAAAACTTTGTTTTCATTTTATCCTTTTTTGTCTATTTTATATATTTTATCCATTTTAAAAATTATTTTTACCTTCCTTTCTTTCTCTTTAGCCCTCCATAGTCCCCTATTTTGGGGGCATTTTTTCCTGCTTCACAATAGTTATTATACACTTTGGTCCTTATTTACATTATCAGTTTCTCACACCAGAGAAACAAAGAGACATTTACACATATGTGCCTGACTTGTTTCACTTAAAACTGTAATCTCAAAGTGTGTCCATTTACCTAGAAACGTCTCAAGTTTATCTTTATGTATGTCAGAATATTACTCCATTGTATTAAAAAAACCCACATTCTTTGGTTGATGGGCATTTGGTTTGTTTTTAAAGATTTAGCTAGTACAAACTGTGCTGCTACAAACATGGCAGCACATTTTGTTGTGGTATGTTTTTGATTCTTCCAGGAAGATAGCCAGTACAGGAATTACAGTGTCAAATGAGATCTCTAGTGCTAGATTTTTTATGGAATCTCCACACTGATTTGCCCAGTAGTTTCACAAATCCACATTCTTCCCAATAGTGGAGAACGGTTCCTTATTCCCTGCAGCTCTTCTGGCATTTGTTGTTGGTTGACTTCTTGATAAAAACTATTATTTCTAGAGTGAAATGCAGTTTCAGTTTTGTTTTAAGTTGCATCTCTCAAATGACCAGTAATGCTGAACATTTTTTCATATATTTATTTATCATTTGTATTTCTTCATCTGAGAACTATACATCCATCTTAGATGTGTATATTTGGATTTGGTCTTTAAATTTGGGGCTCTGATTGTTTTTAATTCCATATATGTTCTTATATATAAGTCATTTGTCTGTGGGGCAACTTGCTATAATTTTTCCCACTGCATGAGTTTTCTCATTCTGTTGGAGATTTCTTTTGATGTGTACATTTTTTTTTTAATTTTTAAAAAGAGAAACAGAAAAAGCATAGAAATAATACTGAATTTTTTTTAAAAAGTAAGGAATTAACACTAGTTAATATATTGCACATTGTTTTCTTAGAAGTAGTTGCTCAAGTTACAAAATCAAAGCATAAAAAATGAACAATGACAGCATGACCCATTCTGTTTGAGAAACTATCAAACTTAGTAGCATGGTTATCTATCTTTCACACTTAAACATACATGTTTATGTGTTATAAACATGTTATATGTGTATACCTCCAAGTTGTTCTCTCCTTTTGAGCACTTTCTTTCTCATTTTAATAAGGTAAGATTCAATTTGTTGATTCTTTATAATATTTCTCATGTCATCTGAGTTTTGTTCATGAAGTCTCTGTCTACACCTATGTCGTCAAGATTTCTACCTGTTTTCTCTTCAGGTAGATTTAGTGTTCCTGTTTTAATATTTAGATCTTTGATCCATTTTGACTTTAGTTTTTAATGGCTAGAGACAAGGATCCTGTTTTAGTGCTTGGCATGTGGAAAGCCAGTTTTTCTGAATCTTTTAGTAAAATTCTCTATTCTTATTGATAGAAATATCTAATATACAGCTATGAGATATTAACATTATGAGGATCAGTCTTGTACATAATGATATTTTAAGCATTCTTTTCTTGGGAAATATCTTTCTGTCTCTCTGTTTCAACCCCAAACCTGGTGTATACAAAGCAACTAGAAGTTTATGTGGCACAATGTGTGCAAACTGAAGGCATTCTAAGACTCATAAATATCATGTATATAATTGCTGTTATTGGTTTTCAAGTGACTTCCTTTGTCTCATTGGAAATGGTTAGTTGTAATCACTTCATGAACTTTTCTAAGGGCCAGAGTATAACTTGCTTGCTTGGCAAGTGCAAGATAGTGAATTTGATCTCCAATACCAACCAAAAAAAAACAAAAACAAAACAAAATTAAATTAAACTAAAAAAGCATGAATTTTTCTAGCAAACATGGTTTTAACTGTGGTTAAAATTCACAGTCAATACTTTTTTTCCAATAGTTCGAATATCTAATTTGATATTAAATGGAAATTCTCTGTGTATTCCTTAAAATTCATATGACTTTTGACTTAGATCTTTTATCCCAGAAGCTACTGGAAAACTGTTTGAGCACATGAATCACTTTCTACTCAGTAAATCATCACACACACTTCTCAATACACAAAGGACTCTTAGGAATTCAGAAAGAGATTTAAGAATGTTATACATCTGTATCTCTGTAATTTTTTGCCTTATTTTTTAGTAAAATTTGAAGTACTGAAATCTGATCACAGATTCATAACTCCTTTATACGTGTAGTGATATTATCTTTAAGCGGATTCATAAGGTTGTATTGTTGTCTTAGATATCATGTGTGTTTGAGAAAATTTCCTGAGAACCCAACTACCCTAAGAAGACAGTATTAAAAAGTACAGAGCTGAATAAATTTACATTTAATATGTATTATATACCAAATATTTCCTTAAATTAAATCAGGGGCCACTAAGTCAGCTATAAAGTTTGGATAAATTCATGTAATGTAAAATCACATTTAACATTTTATGTAATATTACTTTAATATTGTAAGTATTTAAGTATTTAATTTATAATTAACAGTATATTTTATGTCCATTTTGATACATGAGGAAATGGTATTTTTTAATTTTCAGAAATGAGACACATTTTTGTGTTAAAATTTTGGAAGAATTCAAACCTTTGTACAGTAATGAACTATAGTTCAATGACATACTTAGCTCCGGAGAAGAGTTTTCCATATTCATTCCATCAAATATCTCACTTCTTAATCATTTCAAATAGCTTGTCCCTGTCACCATCAGATTGACACTGCTTTTATCAGGGTTACCAGTCATTCTCACTGCTGTTAACTACAATTTTTTAAGTTTCAACTCTAGTTCTTACTTGATACATCATAAACACATACCATCGGTAGTAATTCTTGCTGATTTAAATATAGCCTTTACTCGAATTTCAGGGTTCTATGTAATTAGCTTTCACCCACCCAATTGAAGTCCCTAATCTTTCCTATTTTGGTTCCTTCTAATATTCTTAACTCCTAAACTCTGAAATCTAAGATTTGTTCTTTGGATCAAATCTGTTTCTACCAATATTCATTTGCTTATTAGTTCACATTGTTGACACCCTTTTGTTAGCACACTTTCAGAAGATACCCAAATACATCTCTTTCTCTATTAGGCATACATGCATGTGTGTATATATACATACATACATACATACATACATACAATCACACATAAACATTTCTATCTTAATATCAAATAAGCATTCCAAGTTATAAAACATAACTTACTTTACTTCTCTTCATATTCTCTTCAAACGCAGTATTTGTCATTTAAATATTTTTTATTACTGGGGGTTGAACTCATGACCTTGCACTTGCCAGGCAGGCACTGTACCATTGAGCTATGTTGCTGCTTTGTCATTTTAGTTAATAGCAGGTCTATCCTCACTCTAGGAAGGCAAACACATTGAAGTCATCCTTTATTCATTTGCCTTTTGCCTAAATGCAACCTATCACTTCTTACTGTTAATTTTTTTTCCATTTGTAACAGAAATATATTCTTTCCATGATGGAAGTGTTTAAATGTAATCAACTAACACCAAATAGTTGAATAATATCCCCAGAAAATTACCATCAGTTTTGATATCGACCACTTACAAATTTTGCATTCAGCCACAGTCTTAGCCACATTATTTTTGCTGTGTAGAAAGCTACATTGAAAAGACCATGTTGCAATGTTCATAAATAAATTAAACCTCACTACAGTGACTACTTTCTTCATATGCTCTTTGGATGATGACAGGGTATCTAGGAAAAAAGAACCAGTGATAAGAACTAAACAGCCATGTGTTTCACTTGATTATTAAATTATTCTCTGCTGAATCATCCTTCACTAAGCATTCTGGTGATAAACAAATATACTCAAATTTGCTTTCCCAATTCAGAAAAGTCTATCTACATCTAATCATGTTCTTTTTAAGCTCCTTATCACCAAATCAACTCAATGGATGCAACTCATAAGCATAACCATAAATGCCATCACTGTTTCCATTCCAAGTGAAAAATCAGGGCTTCAAATTATTTTCACTGGCAGGATTTTCTCTCACCCTTTTCCTTTAGGAATGTCCTAGAAAAATGTTGTAATACTGGAGAAACTTTAAAGAGTTGTTTACCTTTCCAATTGTAGGTAATTACCCATGATATCTTAGAAGCGAGCAGAGTGAACAAAGAATCATAATAAGTGCATTTAAGCCACTTCATACACATGTTACATATATTTCCATGGTCTGCATGCCTGATAATGTGTGCAGATTCTCCATGAGCTTTGACAGTTTCAAATTCCAGTAATCCCATTGTATATTAAAGGTAGAAAAATTGGCAAATGTATTTAATTCGCTGAAAGTTCCATATATCATAGCTTAACAGTACAGTAGGCAGCAAAGTATGGATTGTTTGCTTTCTTGGGTTACTGAGTGCTGCATTGTATTGTTGCTGCCCAACATTATTAGAGTATCACATCAACAAATTACCAGAGCAAGAGGTAAAAATTTAACATTTGAAATACAATTTCTACCTATTACATTTCCCTCTTTCACTGTCATCAAGTTGAAAATTTGAGTCATCATTGTAGGTCAAGAACCATGCTATGCTATCTATCTTTATCTTTTGAATGAAAACTGCAGTTTACATTAAACATTGTGGCATACTGAGTCAGCTTTCATTTTGTAATGGTATGCTTAGGCTTATTGTAATGCGATGGCTTGTGGTTAATTACTGAGTCTGTACGAAGGCATAAGTACAAGTCAAGAGATATTTTTCAAAAGAGGTGTAGTTATCTGTGAAGTTTAGTAGCACCTTGACCTAAAACCATATGCGTATGCACTAGAATTACCTGAAAGGGAACTGTCAAAGTAACTAGATGACTCTTTATCTAATGTTAACATTTTTCATGTTTCATTTGTCACGCTGGACCACATGGCTCTAGCAGTGGAGCTGCTTGCAAAGCAGATTAGAGCTATTGTTGAATGATCTTCTATACTTCATCTCATTAAAATTAGCATCCTTTAAAATCATTTAGTACATGACCTGGAATAACAGACCCAAATGAAAAATATACTATGTCTACATTTATAGTGGCTCATTAGATATATTGCTATTTTTTTGTCTAAGGAGGGGAAAATATAATGTTTTCTTTTCATTTTAAAGGATTATTTTATCATGGTCAGTAGTAATAAATCTTTGACTATTTTACTGAGATAGAAGGTATCTGAATTTTCCTCAGACATATGTTCCATGTTTTGGCATGGAAAAGTCTTAACAGTTTTAGAGCAGTTGGTGTTTTTTGCTTACTATGTCTAAATATGATAATGTCACCTGTGTCAGTGTGATATTTATTGGAGAGAAACACAATCAAGATCTTTTCCAACCAGGGATGGTGTTGTACGCCTGTATTCTTATACTGAGAAAGTAGAGTTTAAGTCCAGCCTAAGAAATTTAATGAGGTTTTCCTTCAAATTAAAAAAAAGTTATGAATATAATGCTAAGGCAAAATACCCTAGGTTCAAATTAAGGAGAAAAATTAAAAAGAAATAAATCTTTATAAGTTAAATTATAACATGCTGCTGGACTTGAACATTGGTGTGCTCATGAGACAGGACAGAGAAGATGTGTTGCTGGCTTTTCACTTGAGTTAAAAACTAATTTTTGTCTGTATTACCGGCAGGAATGAGGGAAACGGCATTTTCTAGATTAATAGCATGGTATGGATACTAAAGGATGTACTGTACTTCTTCATCCACAGTTTCTTTTTCCATAATTCCAGTTACTTGTGGTCAATTATGGTCTAATAATACATAAGCAATTTCAGAAAAAAATCCTGTAACTTTGAATTGTTAATTATTCTGGTGGATACTTACACAGAAGCATAATAACATTATGACATTTGACCTGACAACTGAAATAGCTACTGTGTGACCAACAGATGGACAGCATCTAAAGTATACATGTGCTGGACAAAGCAGTGATTAATTTCAAAGTCACTGAAGGTAGGACGGTGAGAGATTAACAGAGTTGTTTCCCTAGAATGGATGGACACAGTTAATAGTAGCTGAACTCTTATGTCATAATGCCTATTCACTTTATTTCAACTCATCATGTGGTCGGTCATTGTATAAACACAAATATAACAAGAAAAGTAAACATATTAATCTTTTGAAAAAGTAGGAAGGACAAAAAGTAGTGAAAAGGACATCATATTGACTTAGTTTTTATTGCATTATGTTATTACATTTGCTCTACTTTGTTTTTACTGTTATCTCATTCTGTACCTTATTTATAATTAATCTTTACCATAAGTGTGTGCATGTATTAGTTATTGCTATATAGCTACAGAATCCATAGAACATATGCATGTTATGAAAGGGGATAAATTAGGTAGGCTTGCAAGACCACAGGCAGGATAGTTCACTATGGCCATCCACAGGTACAATAATTGTCTACTAAATCCAAGATGAAAGCTGGAGAACTAGAGAAATCTGGGATGAAGAACCAGCCCAAGACTGAAAGCCTACAGGCTGACTGGGGAGTGATCAGTGTGAGATTTCATGGGAAGGCTGAAGAAACTGGATATCTGGAGACCATTGTCCAAAAGGCACAACTACTCAGGAATACTGATGTCATTCAAAGAAGACATATTTCCTCTTCCTCCCATTTTTTTTCAGTCCATCCTACAAGACTACCGATTGGTGTCACATAAATCTGGAGTCAGTCTCCTACCGTGTGTGTTGACTTACATGTCAATCATCCCAGATACACTCAGACTTCTGCTTTAATAATCTGCCAGAAGTTTCCAATTCCATTAAAGAGCACATATTATGATTAATTGTCACAATTGATCTTTTGTTGAGTTGACAACCAGCCATATTTCCTTAAATCATACTTGATATTCAACCACAGTAGTGTTAATTTTTATACATAACAGATATAACTCAACTTGATACAAACAAAACAAATATTCACCAACTTCTTCACAAGAACAGAATGCTAAGGTTAACTTTAGGTGATGCATACTGTACTATTAACATTCCATAATTTAGATATTATCGTTCTGATTAAAATATTAAATTTATTATATTAAGGCAATGGACATGTTACAGAATATCTGCTTCACAGATCTGTTTGTATATATGCACAAACATATTAAGAAAATAAAAATGAAACACTCATGACAATTGCAACTATAATCTTTGTTTCTGTAACTGGTTCTGTGCTTGTAGCTGGTGTTTGTAACTACCATCTACTCCTTCTCTATTGTTTCGGCATTTAGACAGCATCTCAGCAGGCCTTGGTTGTTTACCTACCAGAGTCACTCATGCCTTCATCTGTTAGTCTAATAAAATTAAAAATGAATTCCAGAAAGATCACAGCCACTTCAGAAAGGGTACCTCAATGTTCTCTTCTTTTAAAACCGCTCCTGATGCCAAAGTCTGATTTAATCAGGCATCAGGATTTGCAAGGAAACTTAGCCAAACAATAATGTCAAGCACTGTATAAGAAGGAGTTGACTCATGTAACCTGGATACTGAGAAATTAGATAATGACACTACAGAAGCTCAAGAGCTGATTGTCGCCTTTTACTATGAGTCTAAGGGCTGACAACTAAAGAATGTGACACTTTAAATTGCAGCCCAACACTGGAGGGTCATGTACTTAGTAACTCACCTGTAAGTCAAGCAATGTTTAATTTTCATTCCTTTGTCAGTTGTTCTACTCTCACTTTCCATGCATTGTTTCGTGCCCACCCGTGCTGGTAATGGCAAACTACTTCACTAATTCCATTAATTTAAATGTTGATCTCACTCAAAACACCCTCACAAGGTAGCATCAAGTGATACACCCTCTTATCCAGTTATTCTGATATAGAAAAGCTAATCATCACAGTTACTCACTGGTGTTTGTTTTTATTTGTTTGTGTTGTTGTTATTGTTCATGTGTGTTACCTAAAATACAACACAGAGCCTCTTGCTTTCATTCTGAATCAATTACTTTAGATAAGAGGTGGGTTTGCCAAAAACAAGTAATTAAAATTTAGTTGCCCTCAAACTTCTATTTTTATTTTTGAAAAATAGCTTTCTCGGTTGTAGAATTTTTGGTTAATAAGTACTTTCTTTCGGGACTTTGAAAGTTATCCCACGGCCTTAGAGACCTCATTGTTTCTACTGAAAAATCAATGATTCATCTTGTTAGAATTCTTTTGCTATGAGTCAGTTTTCATAACTGAAATTTTCTCCATTTGGCATTTAATATTTTTGTTTAGATATGTCTATTTGTGTATTCCTTTGTGTGTATGTCCTATTTGGAGTTTGTTGTATCTCAAACAGACATGTATTAGTATTTTCAATACATTTTAAAATTTTATGCCTTTATTCTTTGAGGATTTTAGTGCTTGTTTTTCCTCTTCTCTCTCTTTCTGGTACTTTCATTACATATAGAGTGTTGTGCTTCATGTCAGCTAGCAGCCTGACCAGTTCACAAAGGTTTTGTTTATTTTTTTAATCACTCATTTTTCTCTTTTATTATATAATATATCTGAGTTTATCTCCAGGTCTGTTAACTCTTTCTGCTGCCCAATCAACACTGTGTTCCCAAACTCTTTTACAAATTTTGTTTTATAGAGAGTGTCACAGTCCCTTTTCAAAATTGTAAGAAAAAAAAATATTTAAAGTTGATACAAGAAAAATAGGCTTATTAGGTGTATAGTAATGGAAAATGTAAGTCCATCCAGTGTAATGCTGATACTTTTAAGGGCTCCTTTTAACACAGTGACACATCACAATAGTAGGAGAAAATATAAGGAAATGGATCCCATGCTGAGACAGGGAACCACACAGTGGAAATGTACCTGGCTGAGGCTTCCCAAAAGTTCTGTTTTATGGATATGAGAATGGAAGGAGTTATACTTAGAGTCTCAAAGATTTATCACAACTTTTAAATCATGACTATTGTCAAAAAATGTAATGAAGCCTATTGCATAGTTTTATGTTCTGTTTATTTTAAAGAGAAATGCATGGCTTGGCCTAGATAGTATTATATTATATTAAGCAGCATACTGCATATGTTCATTCTGAAAATCTCTGGGATGTAGAATTCTCTTTATGTATTAAATTTTAAACATTTTTTTCTCTGAGATGATTTGTGGTACTATGTTTTATCACCGTGTAAAAAAGACGTGTTTACAGATAATGTCCTCTTTTGGTCATAAATTTTGTTATAAAAAATCTGTGTTAAGATAACCTCAGTCACATTAACATATTAACAGAGTGAAAAAGGAATAAAATGAAAATCAACTATCAAGTTAAACTATACATTAAAATTGATAAATAATGCAAACTCTCTTAAATATTACCTGCAAGACTGAACCAAGGAAATAACCCCTATTACTGTCAAAACTTTAGAGACAAGGTTCTGCTGCACAGAGGCTAACATTCTCCTCAGTGCATCACCGAACATGGGCAATACAATATCTATCCTATGAGAGAGCATCATGTAACATATAAGTACAAATTAAAGTCATTGTAAGATAATCAAATAGAATAATAAGGCTGTAGCAGAGCAAGCAATTTATCTGTTTAACAGCTTTACAATGTCACATTTCTGCAAAATTTTCAAAAGAAGGCAAAAACAAACGTCATTGAATAAAAACTTTGTTAAAGTTTTATGAAAAGAAACAAGATTCTATTTAGCCAATAAATAGCAGTGATTCTGGTAGTGACAGTGAAAATTAAACTACACAATAAACTTCTATTGACTTGCTTACATCAACAATGAAGGTTATCAAAGGTAAGTGATGTTAATTTGTTTATATGTCTTTATATTTTGTATTTTCTTTATTATTTTTGTCTAATATTACAATATTGCTGTCATTTGTTGAATCAACTGAGTTTCCATTATTTCTTATGGGGAATTTGGTTTTATATAAAAGTGCTCTGTAATACAAGCATGTTTTTGGAACAAACAATGTCCACAAACCAAGGTTTTAAGAAAATATATACATATTTATAATCTTGCTATTTCCTATTGGCTATTCTTTATTTTACAGTTTATATATTATGGTTTTCATAAAGAAGGAACCACGTGATATTTAAGCTTGTATGTGTGTCTGATTTACTTCACTTAACATTTTCTCCAGATGCATTCATTTTTTACAAGGACTCGCCTTTATCAGTTTATCCTTCTTTATGACACAGTAGTATTCTATTGTGTATAAATACCGTATTTTCTCCACCATTCACCTTTTGATGAACATTAGACATTTTTCAAGACTTATAAATCAATTGTGTTGCTGTAATCACAGTTATGCATATATCACTGTAATATCATTTTTTAAAAATTTCTCTTGGGAAAATACCTAATAGGGGAATAGCTGGGGCAAATGTAATTTCTATTTCTAGTTTTTGGAGATCTCTGCATACTGGTTTCCATAGTGGTTGTAATAGTTTATATTCTCTAATAATGAAAAAGAGTTTCATTTTAATAGTAGTCTCTCCAGAACTTATTATATGTTTTCTTGAATATAGCCATGCTTTCTACAGTGAATTGGAATCTCAGTGTTGTTTTAATTTGAATTTCTTGAGTTGACAGTGATATTGAAGAGTTTTTTAAGTGTTTTTTGGTCATTTTTACTTCTTCATCTGAATAGTGTTCATTAATTTCAGAAGACGACTTTTGCTTAGGAAGCCATAAGATATGGAGTATATTTTCATATGTTTCTCTGACATGATATTAGCAAGTATCTTTGCTGAGGTTTTAAAATTTGGGATGGTTATATATGTTAGTTCTTTACTTATTCTTTGTCTGACATCCTAACCCAACTAAAAGCCTATTGGTTGGTGACACCCATACGTAGGCTGGGTCTTCCCTCTAGACACTCTCACAACTGTGCAAATCCAATCTGCTAGGCATTCCTTATTTATGTTGGCATCATAATTGACTATCATAATGTTCTATGGTCTGAGTCACACAGTATGTACCATTCTGTATTAAATTCTTTTGCTCAGTAATTCACATTTAACATTTATTTCTTTTCCTGAATTAATTACACATGTCATTTTGGTACTACACAATAACCAGTTTTCTGACTATACCATGGTTTACTTGTACTTTCTCCCACTAAAGAATACACTGGTTGCTTCTGAGTTGCAGAGATTTATAAATAAAGCTTCCATCAAAATCTGTATGTAAATTTCTACACATTCAAGGATTTACCAAGAAGTGTGCTTACTAGATAGTTTGTCAACAGTATATGTAACGGTTTTAGGAAAACTCCATATAGTCTTCCAAAGTGCCTGTGTTATTTTGCATTCCCATCAGTAGTAAATAAATATATTGCTCCCTATTTCCATCAGTATTTGGTGTTACCAGTGTTCTGGATTCTGGTCATTCTAGCAGGTTGGTAATGTGCTTTTTTTAAAAATTAACCCTTTCTGAATGACATATGATATGGAGCATATTTCCATATGTTACTCCAACATTAATTGGTAAATAGCTTTGATGAGGTTTTTGTAAGTTTTTTTTTACCTATTTTTATGTTCTATATTTTCTTATTGTTGAGTTTAAATTTCACGTGTATGTTTATACAATAACTGTTCATTATCAATTTTGTCATTAACAAATATTTTCTTTGCTTTGTTTCTTGTCTTTTCATTAGCCTAACATTGTTACAGAGTGGTAACTTTTACATTTCATGAAGTTCAACATACTAGTTTTCCTATGTATCAAGTCTTTGGCATTGTATTTAAACAGACATTACCATTCCAAGGTCTTGGAGATTTCTCCTTTGTCAAATTTTAGGAAATTTACATTTTTCATTTACATTGATCATTACTTGAGAGAGTATATTTTTTAAACTTTGAAATTTTGTGCTCAGAATTTGATTTATTTTTCAGGAGAATGTACAATTTAGCACATTTGAGTAAAAGCACTTTTCCTCCATTGAGTTACCTCTGTTCCTTTGTTAAAGTCAACTGACTGTATTTATATTCATCTCTTTCTAGGCTTACTAATCTGTTACACTGATATGTTTGTTTATTATCTAACCACTACTATGCTGTCTTAGAGACTGTAAGTAGATCAGTTTCTCTAGAAAGTTTAGTGCTGTAGTCAGTAACACAAATAATGATGGAGTTCTTCTTTTCAATACTAAAGCTGCAGAGACAACAAAGCTAAAAGAAAGAGACCACTAAGAATTCCATATGCACTGCACCAGAACAATAAAAGAAAAGAGCAAACATTCTTTTACAAGACACTGAGGCCTATGTAAAAGATTTGAGTGTTAGGGATATTTAAGTATTTCAGTGAGACAGGTTTTAAAAAATATATGAATTATATGAATATGTGTATATAATTCATATCTATGAATTCTATGACAAGATTTAATGTATAGTTAACTTCATATTTTCCCCAAATAAAATTAATTGATCCTCAGTAATAAAAAAAAAGGAGGGATAAATCTATTTTTTAAAAGCAGTAGAATTGATAAGAGAGATAATTTGAAAAGACTATATGCTAATCAACATTTGTATCTGGGTTTTTTTTCCTTCGAGAACCTGTATCTTTTAAAATCTTTAGCTAGTGCATGTTTATTTTCTCAGGGAAATTATATTGCAAGAAATTGAAAGAAATATAAGAGAATTCTCGGTTTTCAGCAAGTTTTGCACCTCTAGTGAACAGTGGTTTAATGATTCTAAGACACGCAGTTAGCTATGTTTTATGAGAATGTGTAGGCAATTCATTCAAGCAATACATTCAACATCAAGCCGGATATAGAAAATATTCTGATCTCTTTTATCATACAATCTACATATTTAAGAATGTAAAGTCTTATTTTCTGTGTTCTCATAAGTAATAATAATAATAATATTTATAACAACAGCTAATATAGTACTATTGTGAAGAAGAGAGTCTGTCTTCAGTATCTGTCTCTCTTATTGTGTAACTTTGGAAAATTTTTGTATGTTTGTGATTAGGTTTCTAATTTTTTTCTTTGAGGCACATTTCTTAAAATTTTTATTAGTACATATGTGTAATATATGTTTATGTTACTTGTGGAGAGTTGTTACATCTTAATTTTTTTCATACTTTCCCTTAAATTGTGGAAAAGATAATATCACAAGATTTTGAAAGGCTTTAGTATTTTTCAAATCACATAAATTGTATTCATTATATAGTAAATGTAATAATAGTAAAATTTGAATATGATAGTCTTTCAGGCACTTGTTTGGTTAATAGTTTTAAGACAATATTCATATAACAGATGAAGACTCATACTATAAACTGAGGCATACATGGATTGCAATACTGAAACTAATCTGTAGAGAAAATACATTTACAGATGGACATTTAAGTCAATGCACTTGACACATTTTAATGAATATATTTCTTTTTAAATTCAAATATTAATTTTTGTATATGAATCATAAATTTTATTATCACAAAAACTATGAGTGTCCTATGGGCACACTCTTTACCTCCTTATTAGTGTGAATGAGGAAGTGAAGGGAAACGGATACTGCATATGCAAAATAATGACGATAGCAAGATTGAGCCAAAAATAATTCACTTTTGTTTTTGTTGGAGACAAGATTGTGCTAAATTTCTCATCCTGGTCTAAAATCAACTTGCAACCTTCAGTCTAACTTCCTAAGTAGCTGTAGCATGCACCAAGGTAGCTAGAAAAACTGTAAATTATCAGACTTATTTAGGAATGTTCTTTAATAAGCTCCCATCCCAAGTGAGATTAAAAAAAAACAAAAAAAGAACACATTTTTCTAATGTAAACTTTTCATCTTTGGGAGAAAATAATTTTCTTAGGTGTTTACAATCTTTAGGAGAATAAATCACTGAAACTGTGTTTTATCTTTTTTATAAATTATAAACAAGTTTCTAAGTCATCTGTCAACTTAGAATGGAAAGAAAACATTTATTAAGAATACATTAGCTTTTCATTAATTTTCCTCTATGCAAATAAGTTACACAATGAAATAAATGAATCCAAGAACTTTTCTATAATTTAGTAGCACTTAACTCCCACATCTTTTTGGCCATTTTTTTTTGTAGTGAGTACTGAACCTAGTACTTTTTCACTGAGCTACGTCTACAATCACTTTTGTTTAAATTTTCAAAACAAGATTATTCTAAGTTGCCTGAGCTTGTGAAATTCTACTTTAACTTTCCAGAGTGCTGGGATTATAGGTAGTCACCAGTATGGTCAGCACGGATAATACTTTCAACCATTAAATTATACTATAATATTAAAAGATTAGTGCCATTTCTACACAAATTTACTTTATTGCAATTAATGCACAGAAATTTAAGAAAAATGACAAACTTTAGGACATATTTTAGATTAAAGAATATTATTTTTACAATATTTTGCTTCAAAGATAATAGAAAATAGTAAGCCGCATTTCTTTTCCATGAGAAATGTAAAGTGTTAATTGACAGTGGTAGAGGGTTTTAAGTTCCATGATGGGATTTTTATAGTAGTTCTTATAAAAACAAGTAATTTCTCAGAGAAGTAAGTTTATTGATACTAGACTTCTCCTTTCAAATACAAATTGCTCTTTTCACACTGTTATGTACTGACACTTGAGCTCTCAAAAATTAATAGAAAGAAGGTTTACTCCTCTGACTAATGATGTTTGGAGGCAAAGGTTTTGAAATGTAATCGTGCTTACCTTAGTTGACAGAAGTAGAACACTTGTGATATTATTTCCTTCAATAAAAGGACCCTAGTGAGATGACTGTATTTTCTTGATTTATGTGAATTTCACAAAAGTTTCTAGAACAGACATTGCAGCTAGTTGGATACATTTTGTTCTTAAACTCTAAGGAAACAGTGATAAACTTCTGCCTTTCTGCTGAGAAATTCTACCATCGTTTATTTCTTTTGTGGAAATTTACAGTGAAAAGTCAGGTAATATTTTATCTAATCCCTAAAAATGACTGTCTTCTGAAATCACTGTTGGGCCATGAGATGAATTTCACTAATTGGTAATTCCAAGTATTCTAATGAAAATTAAGTTAGTACGAGTTTCATCTCTCAACAAGTCTCTACTTATTCATATAATGATCCAAAGAAAACCTGAGCATAAGATGTATAGCTTTAAAAACAACAAAAAATTCTGAACAGCAATTATCTGGTTGCATGATGCTTTATGGAGAAAAAATACCAAAAAAAAAAAAAAAAAAAGAAATCCAAATAATCTTCAAGATGCTTTTAGAATGTTTCATACTACTGCAGAAAAAAGAATATCCATGTAACAATAGGTGGAATCAGACACAATAAATATTTTGCAGTCATGAAGCCAACTTTAAACATATTGCAGTGATTTCCATAGATTATAATAACATAAGTGATATGATTCTAAAATGGCAGCACATAGATTATAAAATTGATTAAACCTCATACATAATAATTTTTCATTATTCAGGCTTGTTAAAGGGAAAAGACAAAATGAGAGAAAAAAATAAAATGGAAACAAAGCTTTGTAAATAAGGAGGGGAAGGGGGTTGAAAAGAAGGAGGAAAATGAGAAGGAAAACAGAAACTAAGTTGTATCATGCACAGGTACAAATTCCCTATGATGAATGTGATCATTACGCATATCTAAATTGTAATGATAAATTTAATTAATAATAATAATAATAAATTTTAAACCCATGTTAAAAATGTTACCTAACTTACATTTGAAAGAGTAAACAAAAATATTTAACTACTACGAAATTTTAGTCACATAAACATGGATATGGATATGTTAATGTGGAAATAGCAAAAGAATGATGCAAAGTATGATTGGAAATGCAAAAGGAGAGCCACAAATCATTTAGTGTACTAATAATAAATGCAAAATTAAAAATTAGATATAAGAATAAGAAATAATAAAATAATCAGGTGGATTTAATTAAAATGGTAGGAATACATTTATGAAATTTTGTGACTGGGAAGTCAAGGATCAATAGCATAACTAGAAAAGAAGAAAATCATTAAAGAATTGTATATATATATATGTATAACATTTAGAGATTTATTGTACACTATCCTTTAAGTTTTGATTTTTATTTATTTCTTTTTTTTTTAATCAGTACCAAGGATCGAACTCACGACCTCGCGCTTACAAGGTAGGTGCTTATGCCGCTGAGCTAAATCCCCAGCCCCAAAGATTTTATTTTTTAGAGAATTTTGTAACTATATTATAATAAAATAATATTGGAGGGATATTTTTGAAAGTTTAAAAATGTTAATAGATACATTAAAAGATTGAATGCATACATTTCAAAACACAAGAAATCAGGAAAGATGTGGAATGAATTTAAGTAAAGTATGACATTTTGCATGCAAAATTTCCTAATATTGGGAATTCAAAGTATGAGGTTTGGATAATTGAGAAACAGTGAGGATTTTTATAAGACAATTTTTTAAGTCTAAAGAAAATATATCAATAAATACTGTAAAGTAATGCTCTATTATTGTAAATACATTGAAATTTTATATTATATTAAATGTAAATGTCTTTGTAGCAAAAGCTTCGTATGTAGATTGGTGGACAAATATGCAGGATTTATCAATTCATTCAAAATAATTCATGCCACTCACTAAATGCCCAATTTGCATGATAAGTGATTATTATATATTACTTTTTGCTTCTTTTTGTGTCCATCGTAACCTACAAAATTAGAGTCAACTGACTTATACAATAGACTTATTCTTAGAAATAAGTTGTTTGGGAGCCGGGGATATAGCTCAGTGATATAAGCGCTTGTCTGGCAGGAGTGAGGTTGTGAATCTGAACCCTGGTACAAAACAAAAAGAAAAAGAAAGAAAAGAAAGATAGAAAGAAAGAATGAAAGAAATGGTACCGTATATTTTGCAATGGACTTAGCATATCATTTTATTTAGTCGAAGTAATTCTTTGAGGTGGATACTTTAGTGTTTAGTGGAGAGAGAAACTAAATCTAAGAATAACTACAATGACAATGAAATGAAAAAGAAATACGAGATTGGGATTATAGAATACCAATGACCAGTTGGAAATATTTTATGTAGAACACTGAGCCAACTAAATTTTTATAAAGAGAATGAATGAGGTAATGGGTAGTATAACAGTTTCCCATAACTGTCCAATTCTTTTTGATCAGACCATGGGGGAAGGTATATTAAAATGTATGTTAAAATTAGATATTTTTATTTCAGTGTTAGATGAAATGAATCATTTAATCAATTTTCTAGAGTAATAGCTGAAATATTGAAAATACACATATACTTTCAAGTAGATATATGCTATATTGCAATAATATAAACATAATTGTGTATATATATCCTATGTTTGTATAGCAGTATCCATAGGATACAGAGAGAAAGTGGATAGAAAGGCAATATGAAATGTTATAAAAATTTAAATGTCCTAAGCAGATAATCAGAACTTAAAACTAGGTCTATCTGAGATGAGTGAAACTACAAACTGATCAAATGATACAGAACTTTGGCTGATTTAAAGAAAAATAATCTGAAGTATAATAGAATAGTGTCATAGAAATTGGAATGAAAACTTTTCTTAACCACATAGCATTGTATTTTCCTCTCAAGGTACATGCCCGGATTCAAAATAATCTATTCACACAACTGTTTATTTTTTTTCCACCAGTATCTGGAGCACTGTAAAATAGCAATTATAGTTTTCAGAATGTGAATTTCATGTGTTTCTCTGCATAGAAAAGGAGATGATTTTATTAGAAAAATTTAAAGCACTTACTCATATCTTACTATATATTTTCCAAAAGTATATCTCAATTTTTAGAATAAATATGTCTGTGCTACAACCACTTTGCATAATATTTGGAGATTTTCTTAATGGCATGCTTTTTGAGAAAGCTGAGATTACTTTATTTCTAATTTCATTTTATTATCATCTCTATTCTCTCATAATTTCAGCTTGAATGTTTATATTTAATTATATCAATAGCTTCATTAAAAAATTTAAAGTAGGCTTTTTGGATAAATCAGAATAATAAAAACTATTTCATTAACCATCAGTGTAAATTTCATTTTTTGTGATTTGATTAACTTTAGGTAGTGAGTATTTGGTGGTCTCAGAAGACAAAGCCTTAAACATCTGGAAATTTAGTGACACTTAACAGAAAGTGTTCCTTATGCCTTTGAATTTAATTCCACCTCCTTCACAGCTATCTGTGTGTATGTGTATGTGCTATATTTAACCAATACTAATATCATACAGACAATTTTCCTGCAAAATGCTTCTGTTTCAAAACTAAAAAACTAAATAGATTAAATTATATCAAACTTTTTATAAATAAAATATGACATCTCAAGAAATATTGCTGATTTATAAGGCATGACTATTTTAATTATTTTTCTTTCAACTCTGTTTCTAGGTGCTACTTGCAGTGTGTCATGACCATTAAGCATAAGCCCAGTTTCACTCTCATTCTTACTTTAGTGTACTGGGTAAAAATGATCTTTTCTGCCATAATGGCCAATGAATTTTGCATGAGATTCTTAAGAGCAAAGCTGTTAAGTACAGCACTGCACAAGAAAGTCAGATTTGCTAATAGAAAGGGATTTTTTTAGTGCTTTTGGAAAAAAGTCAATGTTCTTCTAAAGTTATGGGTACTTAAAATGGTTTTAGCAAGTAAATGTTAGTATACCTGAGTTCCCTTCATTGGTGGATACAGTCACTTTGTCTTTTTTTGTAAGAAATAGCTAAAAATACCTCCTAAGAGGTTTTGAAGAGATAGATCAAATGCTTAGAGAATTTTAAAAAATCTATATAGTCTACTATAAAGTTGTATTACTTCAATAGTATATATTATTTGACAGACTATTTCATGGACTGATTAGTTTAGATTATAGATTACAAGTAAGATAACAACTCTGCTGCATTTTTTGTCCAGCCCCAGTATGTTCCAAAAAAAAAGATAGAATAAAAATGACAGTTTTATAATAAAGCTTTCCTTTGTATGAATATTTTATGTGTCAACTAGATATGCAAATCATTTGTTAAATCAAGTGTTAAAAGTAATTTTTCTCAAATAATACATACTGGATCAAACATTATTTAACAGCAAATAATGATGGAATAAAAAATAGAAATTTTAAAAGTTGCATTAACATTTTGCTTCTATGGTATGAGTTATCTAATTGAAATTTTCCTTTGTAATAGAGAATTGAATAACTTATATTACCTAATCATTTGATACACAGAAACTTTGGAGTTTAACCATTATTTTTATACAAGAAGAAAACATCTAGTGAAAAGAAAACTTGTCTTAACTTGCTGTTGTTTTGCATACAAAATGTATATTTTAAAGAAAATTGAAAGAATTGGAAAGTACAGTTAGAATTTGTCATATAATATTTATCATAAGGAAGGGAGATTTTAATCTGTTTCAAATTACAGTGCTTCTGGCATCACAACAGGATACTGTAATAGAAATGCTTAGACATTCATTTCTCCTCAAAGCATTGATTCAAGCATAGTACACACCAAAATGTCATCTTTGCAAGAAATGCAGAAAATAGTTGTAATGCATTTGCATCCTGAATCAAATTAAATCTACTCACACTGAAATTGGTGGAAAAATTTAAGACATCCTGTAGCCATAATTTTTACCACCCAAATGGAACCATATTATAAAAAAGAGTAGAAGAATTAATAAAAATACTAATGAACAAGCAATAAGAAAATTAGGAGACATCTTGAGATAAATGGAAATGTAAACACTATATTCTATGGTATATACTTATAGTAAAAGTCATACTGACAAGGTACTTTATGACAATAAATATCTAAGGTTTACCATCAGAAATTCAAATTTAAAACCAAAAAATAATCATCAGTAAAATAAAAAAGTAAGAACTTACCAAGATAAAGTTTATAAAAAACAAAGAAATAAGAAATATTGGAGCTGATGTAATGAAATAAAAATATTAAAAAACACTGAATGTGATTCATTAGAAATGGTAAATTAATTTCATTCAATAAGTAGTGAAATGTGATAGTAAAATTTCAAAACATAAGGAATAGTCTTTGATTTATCTCTAACTGTATTAGTCCATTTTGTAGTATAGGTGTTCTACTTTTGGATTATAGATCATTGAAACAGCTGTTGTTGATTCTCTAACCATAGATTTTTTTCTTTAGTATTTCAAACATGCTTGGTTAGATCTTGATGGTGGTATCTACTTCAGCTTATGGAGCCATTCAACATGGTGCACAGCCGACCAGCACTGCCATCATGAAGCCATTTTCAAACAATGACTAGTGAAAGTTATTATGCATATATCTTAACCCACTGTCCCATTAAAGAGCATAATTCTGAAGAAAGTCTGTGTGTTTCTGGAGATCTCCAAACACATTGAGTTCTACTTGTTTACATTGATCAGTTTTTTGATAACATTTCTTCTATTATCTTCCTTTCCTTTTATTTCCTCACTTCCCCATTCCTCTCTTAGTATTTCCATTAACAACCTCCACAGTAAACTATATCAATTTTTATCTTAAATCTGTGTTGTAGTCAGGTTGTGCAGAGAACAATTAGAATCAGGACATGGAATTTATAAAATTTTTATGATGGTCACCCAGAGTTAATACAAGAAAATGCAGGAAATCTATACACAACACTAAAGACATAGAATATTTATCCAAGGGCCTGAATCCCACAGTAATGTCCCACATGAGCCCAGAAAAAGACCCAGAGCTCATGACAATGCCTCCTACAAGCCCAACTGGAGGTCTATAGCCCACAATAAGGACTCATACCAGTCTCCTTTTTGGATCCATGCTGGGAATGCCCAAAAGTCAGTGGTGGAAGTTAGGAAGTCTATGCCAGCAGGGTGAAAGAGCTGTGCTGATAGGTTGAGGGTTCTACACTGGAGCCCAGAAGTCACACTCACAACAAAGACCAGGGCTGTCCTGAAAAGCACCATAGCCCTCCTCAGCCACACGGAGTTCCTCTGACAACAAGCATAGTTGAGTACATGCCAAGAAGCCAGCGTGAGAAGTTCATCCTGGAGACCAAGTGGCACATGTGTTCCTCTCTGGAGCCATTAAGTAATGCTCGATGTGAGGACCAGAGCTTCTCCAGGAGAAACTAATAGCTCAAACAGCAACACATAGGAGAACCCACAATGCCTCAACGCCTCAACACATTAACACCCTTCCTTCTCCTTCTCCATGTCTCCATTTATGCTGGCAACTTTCCTCAGGTGAAACAGCTACGCTTAACAGCATGTTGATGTAATCCAGCTGGCACTAAATTGGCCACCAGTTTTAATCCATAACAATCTGCTTGCTAGGAAAATTCAAACTATAAGACAATAATGACATTTGTGTTTTCAACTTGTAATTATTTGTACAATGTGGATGCTAATCAGTTCCATTCATGAAAAATGTTTTTTTTGTTCTTATCTATTTATAATTAGCCTTTGTTAATTTTTCCATACAAATAAGTTTCTATATTATCTTTGGTTCTAGAACACACATTGTAATTTATGTTATAGCTCTTTACAAACATGTGACTTTGTATTTAGACAAATACTCTACCTCAAGTAACAAAAGCATTACATTGCACTTGCAGATGAGTTATAGGGAATAGCACTACAAAGAAGTGCCTTAGAGTGGGCTAGGTAAGGCTCAATCTTCTGTTCTTCATATTCTGGCTGTAAGATTTTGGCAAGTCAGCCATCTAATGCAAACACTGATTTTCCCATTTGGAAAAAAATATGTAATACAAAGAATTTAAGAAAACATTGAATTATTTAAACAAATGCAAGTTTCTCAACATGATGTCTAACATCTTTTAGGTGCTTGATGAATAACAGTTAATGTTTTCTTTATGTTCCATTCTAAAACTATTTTCTCATATTATATATTTATTTTAGTATTAATAGATTATGCATATATGTATATATATAGTTTATAGCCTTGATATCTTACAATTTTTTTTTGGTTTTCTTACTTGTATTTTTCTACATTGATAAAATGAATCAATGATGCTTAATGAACATTATTTTTCTTATTGTAAATCAGTAGAGATTTTTAATTTTCAACAAGTATTTCACAATAAATGGAGGGTTGATTGATTGATTGATTGATTATTTAGAGATAGTCATTTCCCACTAAAGAGACAAAGGGCAGATGCAGTCCAGGTACTAAACCTGTTACTGAAGACATGTGTGTTTTTTTTCTGACCATTTGTGTGGATTATTATTGTTTTTTTAGAGGCTCAGAGTTGCTATTGCTGAAAGAGTTACTCTTCACTTGGATCTACCAGTATCAACAAAATGGGGAAGCACCTTGTGAAAAACACAAACATGAAGACAGTATTCTAAGAAATGGGCAATTTAAAGTAGGATAAAGCTATGCCTCATTTTGTCTTTCTCTCCTTTATGACCGCTACACTTTGTATCATAGCCCTGCTAAACTCAATATAGGGAACATTAATCTGTTAAGGACTGTCTGTTTATAAACCTGGTAATACAAATTTGATTAGTCTTGAGTTTACCTAATGTAACTCATTCTTTCTTTAAGACTGAAAATACTGACATAAGAGATTTGCAGAGAACTTCATCTTGCCTCTGGCGTTTAGAAGTCCCCAGTCTATGCCTTCACCAATAATCACTGACTTCCAGCACAGCCTCCTTAAAGCACTCAAAAGGGAGCAATTAACTCATGGAGACTTAGTAGTTCTCTCAAATGGTAAAGACTTTTCTAGAGCCACTGAAAAACTATAACTGGGGTAAATAACAAACCAGACCCAAGTACAATTCAGAGAGCCTTTACAATTTGGCCTCGCTTCTTTTAAAGGTTCCAATCCGTCTCTCTCAGAAGAGCTGTGCCCTCTTCAACTGCTGAAACTGAAGTTTCTTCTCCATTTTTTTCTTAGTTTCTAATTCTGCCTCATAAGTTAGCCTATGGTTTTATTGATGCATCCTTTACAAGGACCTGTCAGGTTCATCAAGGACCTGTCAAGGCCATGTTAGCTGGTCTCATTGTAAGGGGGATATCATCACATCCTGTTCAGTGATGTCATCAACGAAACCAAGAATCCACTGGTCATATATAGGCACTAAGCTGTCTTTTGTACTATAATGTATAGTTATCTATTTTATATAAATATCTAGTTGCAATATATAGTTATTAACTAAACCAATAGACTCCCTTGGTAAGATATATACACTAAGCTAGTAAACCAATCGTTTGTGCATGATACTCATGTTTTCATGCAACAAGCCTGCTACTATGAAAACTATGGTCCTTTTCTTCATCCCCTATAATGATCTTCCTTCTATTTCACTTAAACTATTCACTGACAAGAAGACTCCTTATACTTTCTTATCAATTTGGAAAAGCACTATCTGAAATCCAGATTTAAACTTATCAATCTGATTCCTGTTTGTTAATACACAGTTCTCTTAGTCATTTGTAGTTCTCAGTCAAACTAAATGATAAACATAGTTTACATAAGGTCCTTTTTGCAAGCTACAAAGAACTTGTCACTCTTTTACATAATAGAAATATGCTAAGGGACTCAAACATTTCCATGGACATCTAGCCTATCAACATACATTTGATAACAGGCCTGCATTATAATCAGAAAATCCTCTCCAAAGGATTTTTAATGATAAAACAATCTTGTCTTTTGTATATTTATAAAATATAATGATTTTATTTTATAACATCTTTGCATATTTATGTTGTTTTTGCTTTTAAATGAAAATGTTTAAAATTTGAAAATAAAGTACTTGATTTAGTCCTCCTTCCTTATATTTCATATAATATATAGATGAGAAACTAGATAACAAGAATATTATAGTTTGATTGCTTCTGTTAGGATTTTTAGTAGTTAAAATAAATGATTTAAAATTAATTTTTATACTTTCTATTTTTTCAAGATGACTCTGGAATGTTTGTTGCATAATAGAGATTTCAAAAACATAATAGATAAAAATAGTTATAACTTCTTTCTTTTGAAAACGTTTAGTTGTAAGATTTTATAATACATTTAGTACTCAATTTAGTTACCTATGTTTTCAGAACCTAACTGGGTCTGGTGTGACTTTCATGAGAAAAACATTTATTTTGAAAGGTGAGAACTTGCTATGGTACTCATGTATTGTACAGTCGAGTTGCTTAGGTTTTTTTAAGTTTGTGATACTATGAGATTATGCCATTATAAAGTATAAAAACAAATATCATTTGACATAGTCTCACATATTCTAGAAGATTCAGTTCCCATTTTACAATTGGTTTACTCCTTCTAAACTTTTCACAAGTTCATTTTTGCTGGAGTACATTTTGTTATCTAAGCATTACATAAATATTACAGTTATTTTAACAGCTAACTTTTTTGTAAAACAGAAAATATAGTCATTATTATATTTAACTCTTCAAAGTAGAGAATATGAAGATGAGAATATATCACAGACCTAATAATAGACTAGAGAAAGAAAATAATCAAACATTAGACAAGCATTCTTACTTTTAAAAAGCCACTTTTTCCTTCACAGGTTTAATAACATTTAGAAAATATTACTAAACTATTCAATTGATTTCTCTTTTCAGAAAAAGTTGGATATTATCAATCCAGATGATATTTATAGTGTTTGCTCTTTACAATTGCATATTACTTTTAAAACAATATCATCAAAATACCACAACATGCTTAATGAATAATATAATTTTCAAATTAAGTGCTCATATATACGAATTCAGCAATCTCTCCTTTACAAACAATTCCAATCTTACAATAATCTCTACTAAACTTTGATAAAAAATTTTACTTTGTATATGGTGTGCAATTGTAAAGTTTTAGTTATTTTATGAGTAACTTTGCTCCAGCAATGTATGCCACTTTTTAAATCTCTGGGACAGTCAAAACTCTATACTTAAACATTTGTAAAATGCAGAGCAAAGCATGGAAATTCCATATACACACATGATTGCATCAGTGACAAAATATTGAATCTTCTCAATTTATTATTATTGCTGCATATATATGGTATGAGATACTTTACCAGTTATTTTGCAAAATCACTAACCTTTACTAATTAACCCTTTGATTAGACACTAGTTGCACTGCTGGTGACTACAAGAACACTTGTGCAAATGTTAATTTGTTATGATGTGTAGATGTTGGTGAGCAACTAATATATTTTTCTCATAGGTTTTCTTTATGTTAATTACATGGAACACAAAGCTCATTCTATGATGGGATAGGGATTAGGATTTTAATGACAAGTGTATAACCAAAAATTTTCATACTACAAATAATTTACAGATTTCAAAAATCAGTTACTGTTAATATTACCTAATAATTCTTTTTCTAAATCCAGTTAGTGAATATTTTTTTAAAATTTTTCTCTAGATAGAGATGCCTAAAGTCCAACCAAGGAGATTTTTTAAAAATTCAAATTAGTGGTATTTCACTCATACTTATTTGTGTTGTCAATTGACCCATGTTATTGACTCATGAAACTATGGGGATAAAGAGGCCAGATTGGGGAACCAGTCATCAAGAAATAATGTTCATGATCAGAAATTTTCATGTTTGAAAAATAAAATTTTTCTCTCTTTTTTGGAGGTTAATAACAGCATATTTATTGAGGAAAAGAAAGCTTTTGTCCAAGAGAGAGACAGAAGGGGTCTCAAGTGATTTTTATAGAGCAAAACCATAAAGTGAGGCAGGTTCATGGTAGGGAAAAATGGGAACTTGCAACGCAGGTGGGCGCAAGAACTGTGGTCAACCAATAACATTAAAAGTATAACTGCTCAGGTAAAATTGATTAGATCAGGATCAAATGAGGAGTAAAGTCATGTAGCAAGTGGGCATGAACATAGAATAGGGTCTTTGTTAGTGAAAGATTGGGTTAATGGCTCCTTCTGGTTTCCTCAAGGTGTTTGATATCTATTCAGAATATCAGTCCCTGTTGTTTATACTTAGGGTATGGTTGCATTTGTTTTGTCTTTTCTCTTGAAGTCTGGCCCAAAGCAGAGGTGTCTGTCTCCTACAATGCTGTAAAACATCTGGTCTTGTGCACTGGCTCCTTTGACTACCTCCTATCTGACTGCCTACGATAGATAGTTCTATCCTACTCAGCTATCTATAATGTCCACTCTTGAAGAAGTACCCCAAACTGTTGTGAGGGAGAAATGGCTGATGACATTTCTGGCTTCTTCAGGCTGAAGGGGTCATAGTTGTTGATGGACAGTCAGAGATACTCTACAAAGTTTCAGAAAGGTCCTTCATAGACACCAGGCATTTGCATCTTGAGTATCCTATAGTGGGGGTTAACCATATATACTTACCGAATAACTGAAAAGAGCCACCATTTTATCTATGGTTGTTGGTTCTCAGAATAGCCCACTGAAGCCTCTCTGCAAACACTGGAGAGGCCTCTATTAAATAAAGGTGAGGGTCCTCTTCTGAAAAATAAAAATTTTCATGAAAACCTGTGAATTGCCAAAAGACAGAGTCTGTGGGAACACAAGGAGCTTAGTAACTGAAAAAGAAGTTTGATGCAGACAGATTCTCAGTAAAACTAAATTAGCTGTTTGTTTTGTTTCTAGGAAAACAAATTATATAGTTTTAGATATTTGGTATTTTATATATCCTTGTTCACTTAGTATATGAAGGATCCCATAAAATACTTTGTATCTGCACATTGTAGAGAACTACTCCAGGAGATGTGCAGTCTTCTTTCCTGCTTACCAACATACAGAAATAAGGTTCTGTTCCTCAAGTGAATGTTTGCATTCGAGTATAGTTACAAAGGAAAAGAAAACCTTTGGAGTTTTCATTTCAGATGACACATATCATTACATTGGCAAGTGTGGATTAGCTATGATTGAGAGTTCTGGAGGGGCATGTGTGTCTGTGTGAAATGATGAATAAATAAGAAATGTGGGTGTCTTTACTGCCAGGTTATTTCCTGTGTATCTCCCTGAAATGAACAAATGATGAGTAAACTTTTCATGAGCAAAAATAATAAAGTTGTAAAATAGTCATTTAATTAGAAAAGAATATCAATGTTTCTTTTTATCTTAGTGTAATTGTACATTAAACAGATAATAATAAAAAACAATATTATTTCTGTCAACTTTTTGAGATGACAGATGTTGATAAATTTTAAGTGCCAGCATTCTAAGAATGATAGGTGATGCAACTCTTTTGAGTAAAAGTTCTATTTAGACTGTCAAGAGGAAGAGTCAGTGCCACAAATAGTGACAGGCCCTTCAGGCTGGAGACAGAGTTATTACTCAAAGGACAAACCACGCCTGTAATTAGTTCACCCTCCTTGCTTCCTGTCACACCCTATTCATGGAAAACAGTACCAGTAGGGCTCTCACATCTCTCTATGACAGACACAAGAACGAGGTTGGGGTGAGTGTGTGCAAGAGTCTGGGCAGGTTGCAACACATCATTGCATTTCATTGTTGTTTAATCTTTCCTCATTGTACTCATTTATTTTATGATATCTTTTTAATTTGATCAATCGATTTTGCAATTATTTAAGTGTTTTAGGGCTTATTTTCCAAAAACTATTCATAACTAGCTCAGTGAAGCACAAATTATTAATTTTGATGAAAGGTTTTCTTGCATACATGAGAAACAAACTTATTTTCTCAAAATAGTCCCCATTACTTAAACAATTTAGAAACATGCTCTCCATCTCTTGAAATTGCAAAAGAAATCACATGCTCAATTCTATTATGTGATTGCAGAAAGCATTGTTTAAAACCAAGCTAAGAAGTAAACTTAACCATTATGGATTTATTGTTTTCTAGGATATCTAAAATAGTCACGTATAAAACATCAAAATAATTGATACAACTAATTATTTCATGTTACATCCTCTTGGAAATTTCATGTTCAGTACTAACATTCATTTGGTTCTCAGATGTATAATAGAACAACTCTCATTTCCCTCTGGCATAGAGTAAATCAATACTATCCACTGAGATGGCCATGTTTTATCCTGAGGAGCATGTATTTTCCAACAGATGACTTTGTACTAATCTCACTTCTCCTTGTAGAATATTAAACTGTTTAAAATATTTAAAAAACCACATCATTATTTCCCTAATATAAACAGTGCTTGAGTACCGAAAAAATTATATTAGTTGAATGTAAAGGAGGATATTCAAGAAACTATTCTCACCTTGCAAAATGAATTATATAATTCAAAGATTTAAAAATATATTTATTCATAATCAGGAGTAGAAAATGTTTATCCCCAGATACTGCTTATGGGAAATTTAAATATGTTTACATTTTCTAATGAAAATATTTGAGAATATGAAGCAAAGTATTGTTGTTCATAACTTTCTTCTCAGAAAATTATCTATTTGTATCTGGATGTCCATGCAATACCTAGTGAGCTCAAAGGTAAGAATTTGAAAAGTGATTGGGTTATGGGAACAAAATAAGTGATGAGATGTGGGGGTATGGTCTGGTCAGAAGACACAGGTCACTGTGGATATGACCTCAAAGGATATATATCCCGGCCCCTCTTGCCCCTTGACCTCTCTGCTTCCTGGATGTCATGAGGTAAACATGTTTCTCTGCACAGGTCTTTCCAGCTCACTACTCTGCCTTGGAACCAGATAACTATTGAAATAGTGAAATCCGCAAACTGTAAACCAAAGTAAATTCCTCTCATTTGTGGGTATCAGCTACTGTGTCTCAGCAATGAGCGAATTATGACCCTATACATACATATTTAGTTTAAATGCGATTAATCATGCCATTACTTAGAAGATATTTACAAAACAATTTTCAGTAACATTGACTTAATAAAATTTCGTTAAAGAAAATTACTGTATGGCATCCCAATATGAAAGAGTAAATTTATAACATAAATTTAATTATGTTTAGGAGGTATTATATAAAGTAGATATGACATATTATCTGTTAATTAAAGTAATATATGCAGAACAACATGTAGTTGTCTCTGATAAATGTGTAAACAGAGCAAGGCACTTAAACATAACCCTGAAGTATCGAAATTGTTAGGTAAACTGTTAGCAAGATGTGTTTGATTTTTACATTTTCACTTTTTCATTTGGTTTCCATTTGCATTCTATCAATTTTTAAAAGGAATGTGTCATACTCTTTTATAACTGTAATGAAACACCTAAAACAGGCTGACATTATAAAAGAAAGAGGTTTATTTGGCTTAGTTTTAAATACTGATACTTAACATAGTATGTTTCTGAATATTATAAAAATCCTCTCGTGTCTATCACCTCATGCAGAGGCATAAATGAATGGAAGTGATCAAATCTCAAAAACAAACATCTAGTGAGGCTGCACTCCCCAAATCCTTTCAGGAAGCATGATCTCCATGACTTAGAGATCCAGTGTAGGTTATACTGCGAAGGACCAACACCTTAATCCATGAACCTTGGGCCAAAATTATATTTAAACCACAGCAATACATAAATAGAGATTACATTTTAATACAAGAAATCCTAAAGGTGTGAAAAACTGAATTGCAAGTAATGTATGAACTTTCTATGGGCACATTAAATCCAGGCCCAAAATGTGAACCCCACTACAATTGAATCTTTTTATTAGCACAAATATCCTCATTGGTATTTATGAATATATATATATATATATATATATACATGAATATGAGTAAATATATATATATAATTTGGGTAGTAATGAATGTGTAACTAAGATTAAATATAGTTCAAATCCAAGTCCCATTGTGAAGTTAAATTGGCCTGGAACTGAATGAAAGAGCCAGATTATACTCAGGGCAGAAGCAGAAAATAAACTATAAACAAAAAATACTGTTTCCCTTCTTTACAAGTGTCCCTTTGTCACCAAGATAACATTGTTCAAATGCATGAATTAAAATTCAGATTCAGGTATATGCTCTCTTTGCTTAAATTATATATATCCCTGGAAATAATAACAGAAGTTAATCTACTTTACTTATATTTCCATAGAGATCACCTATATAGCTCAAATATCATTTAGGTTTTGTCCTCTCTTGTCCTAGCCCTTTGTTCTTCTGCCTCTTTTAGATTCTCTTAAAGTTCCAAAATTCTTCCCAATATTAGCCAAATTAGATATTCTAGACTTGCACATTCTGTCCTTTTTCCCCATCATTTTTCCTGCACTGTCACCTTCCTCCCTGCCTCCCTCCCTCTGTCTCTGTCTGTCTCTGTCTCTCTGTTTCTTATTTTGCTATAACTTTACATCAGTAGTAATCTCAAAAAGCCAATGAGTTAATTGTTTGGTTGCCAGACTGTGGTGCTACTGGGAGGAAGTGCACGCTGAGGAAGTTAGCGTACTAGGGTTGTACCCTCAAGGGCACATTGGCCCCTTTTTCATACCAAGACATCAGTCTTTCTGTTTCCTGGTTATCATGAGAAGTCTAGTTCTTTGCCATGTGCTATGTCATACACTTGTATCATTATATGCTGCACCACCACTCACCTAAAACAGCAGTACCAAAGGGACCATATTCTAAAACCTGTTAAATTGTGACCAAAGTAAACCTTTTCTCACTTTAAGTTAACATTCTCATGTATTTTGTGACAGTCACAACTTGGTTAACACAGCTTCTATTTTCTGTTAACATTGCAAAATAACTTTGTTCTCATTGAAGGTAAAAGTTCTTATACCTTTTACCTTACCTATCAGATATTGTTCAAATTTAACTATTCTTCTAAGCTTTTGAGAATTTTAATTAAATTCTACATTTTGACTCTTTGAAATTATATTTTTGACTTTTTAAAAAATATTTCTAAAATATTGAGAAAAGGATATACATTCAGATATGTTTTTCAAGTATGGGTAACCTGTATACGTGAATGTGAATATTGGAAAAATGAATTGAGTAACTGACATATTATTTTGTCTTTATATTATACAAAACAACAAGTGTATTGCCACCTGTCCTACTAAATTTTCACTAAGCAACCTACTGCTATTTACTGGAAGTTGGTAAATATTAAAATGATTATTTCTCTGATAAAATTTTAAATGAATATCCACAAATTAGCAGAAACAATGAGACCAAAAAGTTTGTGTTTAAGTCTCTATATGAAATAGAATTCTAAAAACTTTATTTCTATCTTCTCAGGATTTCCTTCAGTATTTGCATAACAAAAGAAAGATAAAACACATTGTTAACTTATAAGACTAGTTGAATAGGATTCTATTCCTATATTTAAGAACAGAAATTTCTAATATAGTTTAAACAAAAAGTTATATAATCAAAACGAAAAAGTACTTTGCAGTGCATCTTGTGCACAGCATTTCAATTAATTTTAGAATTTGTTTGCATACTAGCAGCATCCTCTATATGAAAAATTACTAACTGAACTAAAAGTATTAAATCCTGATAAAATGAACATTTTAAATAATTTATTATATTTAACAATCTAGGAAGTTTGCAGTCATCAGTTGGTCCAGTAATAATTCAGGTGGGATGGGAAATTCAAGAATATCTGTGATGCCATTAATGTAATGAAATTTATAGGCAAAATGCATGTAAACTTTTGTAAGCACATACAAAGGGATCTCTTTAAAGTTAACCTCATTGGTTTAGTTTTAGCAAACTGGCCTGAACTTACATCTCTTTGCGGTAAAATATATTTTAAATGAATTTAATAATGTTCATGTCCAGAATAAAATTTCATATTAAACTTTTGTTATGGTTTGTATCTATGATCTTCAGTGAGTCTCACACACTCATAAGCAATGCTTTTGAGGGTGAATGGGTTACGGGAGATTTTAGCCAGGTTTGTTAGGAGGCAAAGTCTGGTTAGAAAAGTTGGGAAATCACAGGAGCTGTTTGAAGCGGTTTGTCATCCTCTCCTTCTTCATCAGTCATGCTCTCCTTCCCAGTTGCCATTATGTAAGCAGCTGTTTTTCCTGCCTTTATCACAGTAAAATGTTTCCTTCACTTCAATCCCAATGACAACGTCATTTGCTTTTTCCTTTTCCCTGTACCATGAATTACTATTATTATCATTATTATTATTATTCATCGCTGCCTCGCAAACCCTAGTTATAGTTTCACCTATCTCTCCTGGTTTTCTGCATATAAAATATTGTAAGATTTTGTCATTTGTTTTGCAACACAGTTATTACATTATGTGTGCAATTTTCCAAATCTCTTACCTCAGTGAGCTACCACAAATTGATCCAGAGTTTGAGCTGGATTTTTCTTTGTTTCTGTTCTATGTTTAGTAATTTCTGACATGTTACAGACACGTGATATTTTCACTGTATATGTTTTAAAGTAGCATGCTTTTTGTGTAAAAACAAATGTGCAAAAGTAAGCTTTCATATGGCTTAAGGTAAGAGGGACATATTGGAAATATATTTAGAAGACTTTTACAAAATTCTTATATGTTTACTAAACAAAAAGTCTGCTTGAATACAATGACTATTTTGGCAGGACAAAGAAAGGAAATACTTCCCAGAATGTTTGTGTCCTCACTAGACAGAAAAACTGTTTCATCTAACTTTTGTTTCTCATAAAGTATTCTTTAACTATATATTTTGAATTTCAGAATATTCAGTGTCATACAATTTTTAAATTAAATGGAAATACATGTTTTCTTATAGTACTCACTTAAAACAATCCACAATAACTGAGAAAATCTCATTTTCCCCAGAGATTAGTATCCATTATTGGTAGTTAAAAGAAACCATTTTGGTTAGTAATGTGGGATTGGTGGTTACATGAATTCACATAAAATTGCATTGCTTTTTTTATCTCTCAATTTTAAGAAGGATACATATTGATCATTTCAAATACTTTATGCTTACATTCTAATACCATGTTCAAACAAATGTGTAGTTTAAAGAATTTATTATTGAACTCAAAAATTAGATGACAGGCCCAGGGTATAGTTCAGCAGGAGAGCACTTGCTTAGTACTGTAGAAGGCCCTGGGCTCAATTTCTAACCCTACGAAAAAATTAGATGTCACCATACTTTATGTATAATACAAATGAAAAATACTTTCTAATTTTCCTGAAGGAGAGCTGAAGTACTATCCAAATGAAGATAAATTTTGAAAATAATAAAATGAAAATCTTAACTGAGAACTCAAATGAGTACAAATGCTTACCATTAAGATTTATATTTAAGATCCACTAACTCATTGAATTCCTAGCTACTTCATTGGCTGGTCCCCTCTAAAATATGCCCTTTGATGCCACTGTCAACAGCTGACATCCTCATCTGGTAAGTGCTTCCGGATCAGCTCCCTCCCCAGACTCAGAGACAATAGAATTTTACATTACTCCTCATAAGTATTTACAATGAAACTCAAGTTAAATTTCAAATTGTTTTTCTTCTGATTCCAAACAATAATTTGGAAGTTTTTATAATGCTTTTAAATTAGATGATGTATTATACAAGTCTACATGTTGAAATTTTTGAACAAGAATATATTTTATAATATCTTTTAAATTAGTTTTTATTTGTGAGCCAAAATTAAATACTAAAATATAAATTTTCTATGGTACATTTTCATAATTGTACCATTGTCTCCCATGAAAATAATATTTCTTAACATACACTATAACTGTGAATGATAAAGCTGGGCTATAACTTGTAATCAGCATCAAATCCCCTTTTTAGAAATGGTTTAAATTGGAAATCATGTTAATCATGGCCTTGTCTATTCTACGCTGCTTACATAATACTTACAGAACTCCCTAAATAGCCCAGGCTGAAATCAAACTCACTTACGATCCCACTGCCTGAGTTTCTGGAGTGTTACGATTACCATTATAGCACTATTTTTTCTTTTAATTTTTTATTTATCTTTATTTGCTGCTTCAGTAGGACATTTTAACTTCATGCCTTTCATATAGGTTTTGACATTGTCTGCCTATCCCAGAAATTTTGTAATTTATAAGCATTGATTAACAACACTATATATTAACTTGTTGTATACTGTTAAATTTCTGAAAATTTAATAATCTGAGTAAATTGAATGTTCTGAAATTTAGGGCATAAATATTAAAATCTGCAGGGTGGTTGTGGATTGAGAACTGGTGGTCAATTTAACGCCAGCTGGATTACATCAGTGTGGCGCTGAGCGGAGATGTTTCACCGGAGGCAGGCTGCCAGCATCAATGGAGACATGGAGGAGAGCATTGAGAGCGTTAAGGCGTTACGGCATTAGTGCATTGAGGCATTGTGAGGTCTCCTACATGTTGCTGTTTGAGCCGTTGGTTCTCCTGGAGAAGCTCTGGTCCTCACATTGAGCATTGCTTTCTGGCTCCAGCAGGGAAGACATGTGCTGCTTGGTCTCCAGGATGAACTCATCACACTCGACTATGCTTGTCGTCAGAGCTCAGGACCTCCATGTCGCTGAGGATGGCTGTGGTGCTTTCAGGACAGCCCTGGTGTTTGTTGTGAGTGTGACTTCTCGGCTCCAGCATAGAATCCTCAGCCTATCAGCACAGCTCCTTCACCCTACTGGTGTAGACTTCCTAGTTTCCACCGCTGACCTTTGGGCCTTCCTGGCGTGGATGTGTAAAAGAGACTGGCGTGAGTCCTTCTTGTGGGCTCTAGACCTCCAGTTGGACTCGTGGGAGGCATTGTCATGAGCTCTGGGTCTTTATCTGGGCTCATGTGGGACAATGCTGTGGGACTAAATATTCTATGTCTTTAGTATTGTGAATAGATTTCCTGCATTTTCTTGTGTTAACCCTGGGTGACCATCATAAAAATAATATTATAAACTCAATGTCCTTATTCTAATTGTTCTTTGCACAACCCCTGACTACAACAAGGACAAAATATTCTCTTCCTTCTCACATTAAGAGAACAATATCGTCTTCGAGGGCATGTAGATATTTATGAGGCTTTAGGTGTCATAGATATTTTAGGGTAAACAGAACTAGATATCTTTACCAATACTTAGTAGGCAAGAAACAGATATTCTTAAATTGCAAAACACATAGTCCATTATAACAAAATAGAAATTATGTAATCTTCATTCTTAATGACGTCTTCCTTTGGGAGACACTAAGTTATGACCTAATATGGACACATTTCAGGGATATTTTCAGAATTTCCCACTCTTGGCTCTGATCTTAGTTAACTTATGCAGAGTGGTATTTATCAATTTCATTTTTTCAATTATATAGGAAAATTATCATAGTAAAAAATAGGTAATGCTGTAGATTTGTAATTCAAAACTCCAATTATATCAAATAAATCAAACATTAATATACTCATTTCTTATATATGTTATACAAAAGCTATATACATATGTAGATAGATACTACAGTAAATACATAAATAATTAATAACATAATTTTGAACATTGAAAGCCCACTTGGATATCTTTTGCATACCAAATAATTTCATTATCTGTAATATATTATAGTCAAATTTTTATAAGACAATGTAATTTGTTTATATTTTGTTATTTTTTTCAGGAAAAACACCCATATGTTTCTTGATACACATTGGTCAAATTTAATAAAATTGCTCATTTCTTCATTAATCTCAAATAACTTTTATGAAATAGATTTCCTTGCTTGCAAATAATTTCTCTTGTTTTTTCAAACTACTTATGATTTTGTAATCATCATTGTTCTATGGATCAAAAGAATTTTATAACATTTTTTCTTGCTTCGATATTAAATTATCAGCATGTATTTTGCAAGTATTTATATTTTTCATTAATAAAAATTATTTAGATCTTAATATTCAGAATGTTCTGTAGCTAAAAGAATATTTCAAGAATGGTCATTGTTCTGAGACAGGAGCAGAGGTTTAAATTTTATTTATTCTTGTGTACAGTTTATGAATGTACATCAGTTATTTTTCACTAGACCTAACCTTTACCATGTTATTCTTTCAGAGTATTTTGCTTGTGTTTGTGTCTCAAAAATGTGTTTAAAATCCAGGAATGCCACCTTTAAGTGTTTATATTCACACTCATATTTAAAAGTAATTTCCCCCTATTATAATTTTGATTTGTTTTATTCTGTAGCCACTTCCCTAACATTACAGTATTAAAGTTATTTCTAAACCAACTTTTTAAATATATGTGATTTTACATTTTAACTTTTCTTGAAAAATGTATGCATGTATATTATTCTTCATAATTAAATAGTCCTGGGCTCATAAATAGGGCTCTGGGGAGTGACTTCATCATAGATGCTTAATAATGGATTAGTCCACAAATTGGTTTAGCATAGCTGTGAGAATGGGTGAATGGACTTACTGGATGTGTGTGGCATCAACCCATAGCCCTGTAACCTAAATGGAAAGAAGGAAATTTCTTTGCTTCCTCACTGCCAATCTATGAAAGATTTGCTCTTTACTATGATACCCTGCCATGGAGCCAACTGATTATGGACTGAAACCTCTACAAACTGTCAGCTAGAATAAATCTTTCCTCATTTAACTCATGGATGTCAGGTATTTTCTTCCAACAATGGGAAAATAACCAAGACAGTATATATTAAATCAATATGTATGATTCTGTGTAAACTATTGTCTCAAGAAGAGTACAATGTGAAGAAACTATTAGTAAACTTTTAAATTTTAAAATAGTTTTTGTTGTTTTGTTTGTTTTAATATTTGAACACAGAGACAAAATTTGTTCCTGGAGAGAAGAAATGATAAAGAAAAACTTCCAATTTTGACATTTTATGTAAAATAGCTCCTACAGATTTTTAGTAGAATTGTGCACTATATGAGTGATATTTGCAGCAAAAAGGGTCATAAAAGAGGACATAGATCCATGTGTTGTTGGATTACAACCAACATCAAAAATGCAATGTCTATTGAATTTTAACAGTGTCTAGTAATATTCATATGCATAAAAAAATGATTGGGGCTGAGGATTTAGCTCAGTGGCATAAGTCCCTGCCTTGCAAGCATGAAGTTGTAAGTTTGAACCCAGTACCCAAATAAAATAAAATAAAATGATTTATTTTATTAGAATTTAGATTTGGAAAGATTTAAATATTGCTCAATAAAAACTTCCCACAATCATAATGATTAAAAGATACTAAATTTGCAAATATTCTGGAAGACTACAATGCCAGAGAATGCATTTTAAAAGTCAGAATTTAACTCCAAATTCCCATCTCCATCACAAATATGTGATCTTTGTTGGTATTGGGCTTTTCTCTCAACTAAACTGAAAAACGTAGCTACAGACATAAATTATATTATTATATGTGACTGGAGTATGATACTTGTTAACATGTTCTTGCTATGATATAAATTTGGAATTAAGGGATTAAAATAAAAGCATTATAATGTCTTTCAAATGAACTAAATTATGCAATCAATACTATTAAAGTCAAATTTGAAACCTAAAAACAATATTTTTGCTACTGTTCTAACTAGAATAAAAATAAATTCATCAGCACTATATAGAAAAAGAAAATATTTAATAAAATGTTAAAATTAAGTTAGTCTGTAGGTGTCTGCATTTTTAATCTGCAATCCAGACACTTACAGAAAACAAATACAGTGAGAAAGAATAAACAATCATGCCTCTGGCTCAGAGCTTAAGGATAAGCCAAGAATATTATTTTTCTATGTTATAATAGAATAATACAACTGAATAGGCACAATGAATTTTATGTGAGCAAATATGCTAATTATCTTATCTGGAAAATTATTTCACTTTGAACAATAATAAATTTATGCACTCTATAAATAGCCTTATTATTAATTTGTCCTTATTGCTGTTAAAGTCACTGGATATTGACACTTCCTTTCCATGATATTTCTATCAGTGATATTACACCAAACCATTTACCATACACCACATGATAGTAAAGTGTTTAAATATCTTTATAAGATATTTCACTGTAAAATATAAAATACTACATATTTGTTAAAGTTATAATGAGTAGTCATTTGTGATGGCTTGATTTAACGGCATTATTTTTTAGGAGAAAAGAAATGAATTAAATGATCTCTCTGGGTCTTTTCAACACTTAGGAATGTACTATTGTTTCTATCTTACTAAGATGTTCATTTCCAGTATTTCCTAATTATCTCTGCAGTATTTTAACTAAAAAGAAATCCAGATTGCTCACCTAACACTTTTGAATTATCTGAAGCTAACTTATATGATGACCTCAATGGTGAGTTATATATTAAATAATGGAATTGTTTTGATTGTATAATTCCAAAATTGATTGTTAAACCCTGACAAGGATAATAAACATCCCTAATTACCAAGAAGCACTGTCTCCAAAAGCTACTATTCTTTTCTTAGAGACATTTATGTGCTTTCCAGGCAGATAGATTTGCTCTGCCTCTTAGCCTGACATAAATTATTTTTATATCAATCTTTCAGAGAAGAGGTTGTCCTCTGAGTGATAGCTATGGGGAATATAGTACCTCTGGGAAAAGAAAATTAATTTGTCTCATTATTTTCTGTATCTCACTATTCCCTAAGCTGCAATACAGCTAGAAACTTATAGTGGAAGTCTAAGCCCCAACAGTTAAGTTTCATGAGCAGATATCATTAAAGAGCAAAACTCCTTAAAATAAGTTTGACTGTTGGGAATTGAAAGCAAAGAAAGAGAATAAAGGAGTCCAACCAGGAGAGATATTTAATCCAGCTTCATTATTTTTACTATGACACAATTATATCACCTTGTTATTTGGTCTGAAATTGCAAAATATTAGACAATTCATTAGGGAAATAGGATATAGTATCACCTCTTGGGAAAGGAGGGATACATTTTCCAACTAGAAAATAAAAGGGTTTCCACAAATCACATTAATTCACAAACAATTTACTTTCTTAAATTGATTTCCATGTGCTCCTTAACTCATGTATGCCTTTTTCTCTCATGTTAGATTTTGAATGTGGAATAGTTCAATTCGACAGGCATAAATCACTCAACAAATAAGCTTAGTAATAAAAAATAGAATTGTCATTAAAATTCAATACTGGAAAAATTCTTGTTATACTGAAAATAATTGCTAGTTTTATGAATGTTGAATATCTAAAGTTTTAGTATAAGATAAATATATATTTAAATATAATATTTTAAATGAAAATTTTACCTTAATAATTAACTTATTTTTGAATACCAAGATACCATAAATTGTGGTAAGCTGTAACCGAATGTAGTAAGTTGTTAAATAAGCTTCTAATAAACACCAGAAAAATAGTGTTTTGCTTCAATAGAAAAGAAATATTATGATACATGCATATATAAAGTTATGAGAAAAGAAAATAAAGTAATACTTGTAAATTTTTCATGTTTAGTAAGAAACTGTGCTGTTGAGATTCCTTATTTGTTAATGTAATAGAAATGAGTTAGCAAGTTTAGATGGAAACTATGTGGAAGAAACACAAATTGACATTTGCAAAAAAGATAAAATTTTCAATATCAGAAAAATTGTTTGAAAGATAAGGAGATAGGATAAAAAATAAGTTTCAGAACATAAACTGATTTTCATAAAAATTCTATAGCAGACTCTTTGAAAGTACTTTAAAGATGTGTATGAAAATCAAATTGTTTTGTCTGCAATAACATTCTCAAGACACTGACATTTGAATACAGATGGGAGCACAGGATTATACCCTTTACGGCCCATTCACGCTGCCCATAACTTTCTAACACATGATTACATGGTCTCACTGTTCAGCAAGTTAATAATTTTCCTTGAATATTCTTGGATCATAAGGCTGTATTTCAATCTTGTCTTCACTTTTTTTAGCACACAAATATTTTGTGAATTATGTCTATAAAGTAGTATATTGCTGTTCTTTTTAAGTGCATGTTTTTCCCATTTTTGTCCCACTATCTTTGTGCCATGTTTATTAAATTGTAGGTGTTCAGTAAATATAATTATATCTATTGGAATAATAAATGACAGGAAAAATTGGTATTGTGAAACAAATATATATAATTTGATCAAAATAACCTATTTTTAATAAACTTAAAAGTTAAAAATGGGGGAGCATACCAGATGTCTCTTAAGTTTCTATTTTAAGCAACAAGTGCTGTCTCTTTTCAATGAAATTGCCCATGAACAGTACACAGTGAGAAAGAAAAAGCTTACTTGTAGCCAAAAGAGAAACTACCACTGGAGGAAACTGAAGATTTATGGGCAGACAAAAAGAGTTTTGAGTACACAAACAAAAACATCTAATAACACTATAACAAATCTAATAATGCTATTTAAATATGAACTATTTCAAATTAAAAGTAGATTGAATAAAGATTATTAGATTTGATAGTCAGATGGTTTTTATGAGAAAAAGTTAAACCCATTGGAGAAATAGTTACCAAAGTACAGGGCCAAGAGAAAAATACACAGTGAAATTTACCCCAAATACATACACACTGCCTGTTCTAGATAGTATGCTATAAAAACGGGAGGGGGTATGGCTTCCCTCTTTGCTTTTATAAATACAATAGCAAAAGAACTGTGGAAATATTTAGTGGGTATGAATTGAAAAGTTTCCAAATAATAAATAGGCTCACATTAGAGAAAGTATATAAAATGCTGAATGATATAATCTAGTGATAATCTTTAATATTTTGCTTAAGACCAAAATATGTTTCTGAAAAGCCTTCCCTAGAGCTGTTCATCATTTTTTCTGATTATGTACATATTGGTGTTATTTTTCTAATGATATGATTCTTTTTCAATTCCTTTTGTTTACAAATTCAAAGATCCTAACTAATAAATTCATTATCTGAAAGTTCTTGTAACATTAGATCAACATTCCAGTGCCATTATGTATAAGTTAACATCCTACATCACATATACCACAAACCATTTTATTTCTTTGTAAACATTCTAACAATATGCCTAGATTTCTGGGCAAACATCTCTGGAAATTCATCAAACAATTTCTATTTTAAAATATAACAGAGAAGTTCCCACACTTTATGAGATTTATTTTATAGTAAAATAACAAAAAAAAACCAATCAGCTCCTCATATTTGATTAAAGTCTACCTGATTATCTTTTTATTCCTAAGTCTAGTAATTTTATGATAACAGTTAACTTATATAGAAGACTTTTTACATCATGCACTGAAGTAAATTATATATCATGACAGTTATTACATTTAACCTTCATAGCAACCTTATAGTTCACTTATCATTGCAATTTCCATTTACAAATGTGAATATGGAGACATATAAAAGTAAATAATTGCCCCAAGTTCTCCTAATTGATTGTTTTTAGGATTGCTCAAGTATATGCAAATAATTTTAAAGCTCATTGATAGCAGTTATTTCATATAGTACCTATAAAACTGGCAACATTCATTAAAATATTTCAGGAAAGTCAAATACCTTATCTATTCTACTATTCTTAAAGCACACAAGGAGAATAAATATATAAATGATAGAATATACCCAGAAAAAGAATGGCATAGATACTTTTTTCATTTTGTTTGCGCTTAGGATTGAAGTACATTTAGTAAGGTCTCAAAATAAATGTAAAGTAGTAAAATTTTTCATCAACCTTGGTAAATTTTTAAGTATGTTTTTACAGAAACTTTAAATAAATATTGTATCTGTTTCTTAACAATCTTCCTCAAATGCTTATCTCCATCCCTAATGCTCCTCTTTGAAGGCCTATAACAGAGATAGTGTGCTTCCACTTCTGTCGTATAAGTTAACATCCTACATCACATATATCACAAACTTTTATTTCTTTGTAAACATTGTGACACTATGCATAGATTTCTGGGCAATATAAAACATAAGAGAAATCTTTAGAAAGATCAAAAGCATGTTTTAAAAAGTATTTTAGTAAAGACTGAGTAGGAAAAGGAATCCAACCATATAGATAAAAAGATGAATTAGATGAAGAAAATCGATGTTATATGTTCCTCTGCCATCAAAAGACAGCAGAGAAGTGATTGATCTAGAGCTTGAAGTAATTACGATGCCATTACTTACCCATAGGATTGCAAGGTCAATACTAGGGAGAATTTTAGAGTCTTGTCCTTGAAGTTAGAAAATAATGACTAGAACACAATAGTATTTAATTAGCTCCATACCATCTATAAATTACTTTTCTTCTAAGTTGAACAGAGTCTGAGGTTAAACTTCAGTTTAGTTTTTCATCCTATATGAGAGGGAAATCTATTTTGAAATTATTAAACTTATCATGCGAAGGAAACATCAGTATGGAAAGAAAAAAATTAATATTCCAAACAAACAACTACTAATTTAAAATGTTGCTTCAGATTAAATTCCCAGTGGCTAAGAACTTTTCTAAATTTAAGTAAGGTATTGTTAACGAAGTAGCTTTTATTTTTTTTCAATATGAAAAGTGAGATATTACAACTCAAGTTATAACGATAAGTAATTCTATTTCACCCAAGTTTAAAGAGCACAATAAAATTTCTGTTTTTCTTTTAAATTGTTCATTTTATAAGATTTTATTCTATGTGGAAATTGAAGATATTCTATAAATACTATTTTACTCTATAATTCATCATATAGGTAGAAAAATATTACAGTGAAGAATGTAGAATTATAGCGAAATTCATTAAGCATTTAGATTTGTGGATGTGTAGACTAAACCAAGGTGTTCAGCTGAGTTGTGATTAATATTTAAGAATATGACACATGCTTTCTGGATTTTTCATATAATTTTAGAGCCCTTCCAAATAATCAATATGCTTACACAGTTCATCATTAAACATGAGGCACAAAGTTTCATTCTATAAGGATTTTCATAAAAATTCTTTGGCTGTCTTGGCATAAATCATTCTGTTTGCTGATAGATACCCATATAGTTCTGTGGACAGCTGTTCCAACTACACTTAGGAAGAAAACAATATATCTCCCACTGTAATAGATTATAACATAATTTCCACTCTAATAGATTTTACACAAAGAAGTAAGTAGAGCAGACAATGTCTTTAGCATATCAACCAATGTATTAACATTAGAAATTCATCTGAAGGGGAGTTGGTTTTCAAAGATAAAAGGAGAAACCTTCTATATTTTAACTGTTGCAAATTTTAATGGACACAAAAATGAGGCATATACTCATGATCATCACACTTCAAACTATCAGTAATGACTATGATTTAAAGAGAAACATAAAATCAAAGGCAAAAAGAATTTCTACATCCTAAATAAAGAAAGCCAGCTAATGATAGATATCACCAAAGGTTAACAATAATGCTTATTGCACAAGAAAAGTACAACCTTGAAAATATTAATATAAAATGATAAAATAATACACAATATTTTGATGGGAAAATAATAAAGTATTTTGTTTACCTTTGTTTGATGGAAGTCTGTATCAGGGACTGAGAATGAAAATGTCTTGAATTGCAGTGTTTAAAGTATATTTCACTTGTTACTTAGTCATTGAACAGTTATCTAATGAGCAACCCACTTGATTAATTAACTACCATAACATATAAATAGTAATTTCATAAAGGACATCATAATGGGTTTTAGTTTATTCTTAGCTGTAAAGGAGAATATCAAATATATTTGAGTCCTGTACAATGAGCAAGCTTTAGGAGACAGGTGATTCAAGAGGATCATGTGAATAATAAGACAGAAGAAGTAAAAACACAGCAGATATAAAAATAATAAGTTATGAAAGGTAATAATAGTTAAGGGGTACAACTAATAATTCATGGCTAATGGATGATAATCATGGCCTCTTGAATTGCTAGAATACACCATTCAGAAGAGAAAATTGAATTTAATGGACATAAGTCCACTGTGTGAAAGCTCATATGTTTTTATTTTTGTGAATGAGGTGAAATATTTGTGAAGTCCTATCATAATATTATCATTTCCATGTTTTTAAAATATTAATAACAGTAGAAAGTAATTTTTCATTAAGGGTAAGGATTTTCCTTTAACAAGGACTTTGTAAACTTTATTTTTCAAAGTTTAGTGGAAACCAAGACATTAGTGAGCTGAGGCAAAAAGCAAATTGTATTATCTAAGTTCTCTTGAAGGATATGACAGAAGGAAGTGTATTTCCAATATTTTATATTAGATTTATTGCTGTTTAAAATGAATAAATAGTTCACTATTTAATTAATTGTAGAAAATTGTTTTCAAATTCCCAACTGAATTGCATAATATTTTTCTTGCAGATATGTTTTACTTTATTTTGGAAAAGAAATACAGAGGGTGCTGGGAAAGTGAGCAGCCAGCCAGCCTCCCTGGTGAGTGGCTGTGGTCTGGCAAGCCGCAGCCACCCCAGGGCGATGTTAGAACTTAGGGCACTGGGAAAACGAGCAACCAGCCAGCTGCCCTGGTAAGTGGCTGAGAGCCTACTGGTGCGCAGGCTGAGAATCAAACATTCCCCCATCCTATCCCTCCCCCTCGTTAGCAAGCTGGAGCGAGAGATCTGAGCATGTCTTGGGAGGTTGACCATATGTAATATAGCAAATAAGGGGGATTTCCTTCTACCATCTCTTTGAAGGCAAATATTTTTTTCACTGTTTTGCTTTGTCCTGATTAATGGTATTGCTCTATTCAATATTCTGTTTTGATAAGTTCTATAATATTCTGTATTTCCTTTGATATTGCTATACCTGATTGAAAGAGCAACTACTGTGAAGATAACAAGATATAGTATGGTACCTATTACTGTTATCCCGGTAACCTGATGTGAAGTTCTGTACCAATTTTACTACAATGTCTCAATTGGCTTTGTTCCATCTTGTTCTGTTGTATTTTACTACCTTCAAATTAATAAAAAAATTAAAAAGAAACACATTTATCTTGAAAGGAAATTTATAGACTGAAAATCAAAGGAGAGAAAACAACTTTTCCATACAAAAAAAAAAAGCAAGGGTAACTTGCCCATCAACTACATAATGGATAAGAAACATATGGCATTTTTGCACCATGGAAAGCTACCCAACTATAAAGTAGAATAATCTTGAGGCTCTGGTAGGTAAATGGATGCAGTTGGAGATAATGTTCACAGGTGAAACAGTTTTAACTCGTATGGGTGAATCCTAGCATAAAAAACAGAAGGAGTTAAAGGGATCAAAAAAGCACAATGTATTATAAAAGTGATAGGGGAGGAAACACCTGGGAGGAGAAGGTAGTGACACTGTTAATTTCTTACTGTTGTAGCTTAAACTCTGGTATTGGTTTCACAATTTTTTTAGGCTTGGTTTTGTTCTGTCTTGTTTTGTTAGATTTTACTGTGTCTGATGGTATGGGCAGCTATTTTGAACATAGTGGGATATATTATGATATTCATGGTTGGTTTCCTATTATCTTGTGTTGAAATCCTATAATGCGTTCATTCATTTGTTTAGTCAGTTTTACTCTGTTGTGTTTTGTTTGATTTTATTAAGTGTGGTAGTATGGACAACTGTTTTGAAGAAAATGAGACATTATAGAAACCATTGTTCATTTCCTATTATCTGGCATTGAAGTCCTGTAATGCTTTCATTGTTTTGATTAGTTTTATACTATTTTGTTATGTTTGATATTGTTGTGTGTGAAGATATGGACAACTATTTCAAAGAAAACAAGAGACATTATGGTAGCCACTGTTAATTTCCTGTTGTCTTGTTTTGAAGTTCTGTGTTGCTTGCATTGTTCTATTGTGATTTGCTTTGTTCTGTTTTGTTTTGTGTTATTCTCTTTAAAATAAAAAAGATTTAAAAAAAGATATACAACTATTTTATCACATTTAGAATTTGGATATTTAAGTCAAATTGATTTTTGTCATATTTTCTGGTTTCATGGATCAGTAACATTAATGTTTATCCTTTAAAATTAATCGTTTGTGTAATAACAGCCATCTTATGGATCACATTATGTGGGGTTTTGATGAAACAAATTAAGAACATAAAATTTAGGGATTTTCACTTGACAATTTTCTAACTGTGAACAGATAGACCTCACAAAATTCAGGATTTAGATGTGTGGAAGAAGTGTTTGGAGTAACTGTGTGTGTACATGGAGTAACAATAACATAAAAAAATTATTGACAGTAACTTAAAAATTAATTCAGAAAAATACAATTCAATATTCTCACTATAATTGCAGGGTATGGACTTGAGAATTCCAGAGATCGTTCTTGGTGTAAGTGGGTCCCTGGGGACAGACTACTACTCCCTGTGGGCCGCATCAAGGGGTCCCAAATGACTGCATGTGCAATTAAGAGTTAAACACTAATAATGACCCTATGAGGAACGTACTATTACCACATTGGTTTAGATACTGACTTAAATATAAATATTTTTGAATTGCATACAGTTGGTATAAAAAACAAATGTTGCATTTGGGATGGGGAAACATTTTGCAAATAATAATTTTGATGGTTTCCATTGTTACATCTTAACCATATTAAAAAGTAGAGTACAGTGTACATAAGTACAAATTTTTCTACAGTGGTGCCTGGATTTGATCCCTACCACTTCCTGTGAGGTTATCTGGAGCAAGTCATCTATCTTTATAACCCTCTATACTGTCATCCATTAAATAGAGATAAATAATATTTACCACACAATGGATGAACACTGAAGATAAATAGAAGTAAAATTGTTGAAGTGAGCCTCTGCAATTGTGATAAAAGCTTAAAAATAAGAAAAAAGACAGCAAAGAGCAAGTCATCTAAATGGTAAAATGTACATTAGCTTGGTTTGACAAAAGTGCATGAGATGAAACAATAAGAAAAAACCCCACATAATCAGTATGGATTGCTTTTTTATTTTCTAAATTACCTATGAAACTCTTAAGGAGATCTTAGAATGATGCCAAATAACATTAAAACTACTCAATTATATTCAAACAGAATAATTGCTTCAATAAATGGAAGAATTAGCAATAAATATAAAAAGTTGTTATACCTAATTTTACAAATACTGATTATATCATTCAAAACATATGAGGGACTATAACACCATTATGTGACACTATTCTGGTGCATAGATGCAAAGTAAGCTAGTTCTTATTTTGTAAACACTCATGAATTCCAAATAGAGAAAATTAGATTTAATGCCTAGATGAATAAAGTTGAGTATATATTCTCAAAAATACACTATAGGAAATTAGAGAAAAAGAAAGTATCTTGGCAAAACTTTCCTTAAGTGTACAGTCAGATTTTACTCTTTCTTATGAAATAGCAGTCATCTCCTTGCACTACAAACCTGTCACATCTCATAAACCTGCCTGAGCGAATTGAGTAGATGGGAAACCTCCAAGGAAACATCAGTTACTGCAGTAAGTGGCATCAGTGATTCAGGAGAGTTCACTCGTAAATACTTTCTCACAGTCCCAACTTCATGTTGGTACGAATCAGGATATCGAAGGTGCTATTAAATGAGTTCCTATCTCTATTTTAGTACTTAAAGCTGTTATGCGACATCTCTCAATATAACTATAAAAAATAATAGTTTTCTGGCTACCTTCTCTTTAAAAAAAAAGTCACACATGAACACTCTAAATCCTCTCCGAGCTTAAAAGTAGGTACTAAAGGCTGTTTCGGTTAATGCCTGCCAATAATTCAACCACAACTCTGACACTAGTGCAAACAAGGCAGAGTGTTTAACTACATGGTGAGAATGAATGTCCAGAAATGGTCTGTGGAGTTTGGAACAAATGTAAAGTTCTCATTCCAGAACTCTGAATAAAATGTAAAAAGGAAATATGATGCAATCCAGAATTTATGATGCTGCTGCAGGTGTAAAGCATAAGGAAGCCAAGAAAAAGCAACGATCAGATGACAGATATTAAGCCAAGAAGAACACGTGTTAATGAGCACATTTCAAAGTCTGGTTCACAAACTCAACTGAGATTAGGGCTCAAAAGTGTGGATGAAGCCAGGTGTAGCCAAATGGTGGTAATGGAACCAAAGAGCCTAATAAATTATGTCCAGCTGCTTTTGTTCTTATTCATGTTATTTTTAAGTTTGTGTAGACCAAATGAAACAGGCATGCATCTGATTCTAGCTCAGAACTTTCCTATTAAAACCACTGCTTTCACTAAGTTCCATTACAAAAAATTGTAATTTTTCTTTTTCTACATTTTCCTTCTCATTATGTTT
>PVJX010011869.1:0-52134 GCA_004027295.1 Dolichotis patagonum | reverse complement strand
ATTTCCCATGGTGAGGAGGATGAACTGTAAATTGCTTAGTGAATCTCATGAAGCACTGGCTTCCCAGGACCAGTTTGTCTTACACCTCCCCTGTGCTCATGCAGTTTGCATACTGTACCCAGACCACCAGCTGCCTTTGCACTAGAAGCTCCCTTTCGTAGGTCATTTTGCACCCCTCTGCAGGCCAGCTTCACTTTACATAATACCTATTGGCTCTTCAGGACTGTCCATGGTACTCTTATTCCAGGTAAACTTCTCTGCCAATATGGGATGAGTTAGGGCATGTGCTGTGAAGCCAGCTGGTATTTCATGGTTAATTCTACCTGAGCACTTTATTTGCTCACTATCTCCCCCATCAGCCATAAACTGATTGAGGACAGTGACCATATATGCATATATACAAGTTATAGCTTTTTCTGTCTTTACTGGACTTGTCTCAGGACTTTGGTCCTGAGGACCCTAAAAGTTGAGGAAGAGAGTAAATGAATAAGTAAATAAAACCACCAGTAACACTTAAACCAGGGTCTTCTTTTTTATCAGAGCACCTCATATTAAGTAGCAATATAGAACAGACTGAGGTGCTGCACTGCTGAGAAAGAGCAACAGAACCACCAAGGCCACAACTAGCAAGCATTCAGGGTACAGGGACAGTGCATGGGGCATCAGGGCATTAAACATCCTGTGCTGGAGAATGACAAGGAGTATCTCAAGAACCCAGAACTCGCCTTCTCACTGGAGAGCTAGACATACACAGGGAACAAAGAGACCACATGGAGAGATGTAGAAAAATTATAAATTATGATAACAGATTTGAGGGAGGTCAACAAGGGATGTGAATTCTATACTCATGGAGGTCCTCTCTGAATAGTGATGCTTAGGATAAAAAGATGAGGAGACTGATAAGATATGGGAGAAGGATTCAATGGCAGAAGAAATAGAACATGTACTTGCTCTAACACATAATACTATATATCATAACATATATTATTTCTATTGTGTATGATACAATTAGCTGCATATTCATTTACTCCTGAGTACACTGCACTTTCAGTTTCGCATTTCATCTTCATTTTCTTACAGGTAAATGCTGAGTATGAAGACTAGATAAAATAATATTCTTAGTCCATTTGGGCTGCTATAGCAAAATACCATGGATGAGATGACTTTTAAATCTTAGAATTTATTTCTCACAGTTTGAGAGGCTGAGAAATCAAAGATCAGTGCTCTGGCAGAATTCCTGTCTGGTATAAGCCTGCTCCCTGCTTTAGAGATGGTGCGTTCTTACTGTGTCTCACGGTTTGGGAGGGTTGCAGGGACTGCTGAGGTTTCTTTTCTAAAGGCACTGATCTCATTCAGGAAGGGCCTGCCTCTATTATCTAATCACTCCCACAGGCCCCAATTCCTAATACCATCACCTTGGGGACTAGGTCTCGTGCAAATTCTGTGGAACCACAAGAACCTTGGTTACTTTTTCTTATTACTGAGGCAAAATACCTGAAACCCAGAGTTAAAGGAGGAAAGATTGATTCTAGCTCACAGTTTGCAGAGGTGTCAGCCCGTAGTCGGCTGGCTCCGAGGAAGCCAAGGTGGCAAGGCAGAGGGGCATGACTGAAGACAGTACATGGCAGGGTAAACAGGATGCACCACCAACAGCAAGCCTGTCTTCTTTTTGTCTCTTTATATTTCATCCGGGCTACAAGTCTGTTGGTTGGTGCCATGCACACTCAAATAGGGGCTTCCATTATTCATACCCAGAACTATGTTAAACAATTTAGTTACCATATACACTTAATCCCAATGTCAGTTAGATCCAGCCACTTCCAAAAAGCTCCACAGATGAACATATGAGGCTTTGGGGAAACATCTAGAGATAAGTCACAGCAACAAAAAGTCTATTGACTGAACCTGATATATGCCCACAGCAGACTCTCAGTTAAGGTTTAGAGGCAAAGAGTGGAGGCAAAATACAAACATGGAGCTGAGGGTTATACAAAAGATCAACTCTGCTGTCTTTGATTTCCTAAAGATGCCTTATGTAAAACCTTCTGCCATGTGCAAATGAGCTTTGTATTTGTTATATACACTCGTTATGTGCAAAAAAACAGTCATGAGCAAAATCCACATATGCATATATGAGGAAAACGAGGTATAAGGGGTAAATCATAACAAATGTGTAAGTGTACGCATGGCTACAAAATCAAATAGATGGTTTTAAGCATATATTTATTTGACTTTATAGAAGATCACACGAGAATGACAACTTCAAGGATAGAAACTTTTGTGCTACAGCTGCTGTTAAGGCAAGTTCATAGATGGAAGAGGATTTACCTTTAGATAAAGAGCTTCTGTGTTTTTGGTACTGAGAACCCTGGTTGGTTTGATTGGAATATTCAAATCATGTTGCATCTACCCTAATCCTTGGGAACTGAAAACCAGCTGCTGTCTTGTCAGTAGAGAGCATGTTCTCATCAATGACTGCTTTAATGACATAAAAGGACAGAGAGTGACTGACTTGATTATCTTTTGTTTATGCTGCTCATGAAAAAAGGCTGAGAGCCCTGCTTTGCTGAATAATCATAAAAATGTGGGATTTCTCCCTCACCATGTCATAAAATGTTTGCATCTGTTAGTTGGTATCTAGCATTCCAAAAGTCCCAGGTATCCTTAATTATAGGATCCACAGAATTCCAGAAGGAAACACCCCACTCAACTGTTTTCTTGGCTTTCATCTACACAGTAAAGAATGTACTTTTCCTTATCCAAACCACAAACAGGATAATCTTATTCTGCATTTTGCTGATTGGTCTCCAAATATAATCTTCAGTGGCAAAAAAAGTCTTGAAGGGATGCCTTGAGATTTGAGCATTCAATCAGTCTGAGGAATTTCTTTTGGCAAAAAGACTCCGACTCGGTCAGAAGTCATAGGGCTGTGGTTGGCTCTGTGTCTCTGAGGCTGGATATGCCCAGCGATGTGGTTAAATATCATCAGCACTGAAGCCAGCCACCGAGTCTGTTGGAGGTAATTATGTTGATGTGATATTGGGCTACACAATATAGGTCTATTTAGCCTGCAGAATAAAAAATGGAGGAGCAACTAGGTTTCTGTTTCCAAGTTCAACAGTATCTCTAATCTCTAGCCCAGCCCAGAACTTGCCATGGGACGCTATAATCTTTTACCAGTAGGGGAAGAAGGAGTGTGAAAAGTATTGCAGTACTTTTTCTCCCATTTCTCCCATTTCTACATCCATAATGTGCCCACAAGTGGCTGTTCGAAGGGTGAGAGACAACTTTGGAATTCATGAATGAAGGGCAAGAAGTATGTTTAAGCATATGTCTTATGCTTAGCTTAAGGTATGTGCTTAAGCTAAAAGTGTTTTGCTGACTTGGGGTATAAAAGGTGATATCAGTGTATTTTTTTTAATCTTTGCTTAGTGAAGTAACAGCTCTGTGAACATAGAAAATGTGGGTGGGATTACTGGCAAAATAGAAACTCTATTCTTGGAAATATTTTTGAATGCTTAATCAATCTGAATGCTTAAGTTTATTTGCCTTCCTGTAGGTAGAAACTTAGATATGTCATATTCTCTTGAAACTTTAGTTTCCAGCTAGCATAATTTCAAATAAAATTGATTATATGACTGATTACATGAACCTATACTTGTAGACATTTTGTCTGGAATGCCATTAAAGACAATATAAGACAAGCTCACAGTACATTAGTGAGTTCTGTGGATACCCAAATGCCCATCAGCAGCAGGAATTTGGCATGCAAACCCACATCATCCCATGGTGAGTCAATGGCAGACCGTGCTAAGCAGCCACCACACTCCCAGTGAACTCAGGTGGGGCATTAGACCTTCTCATCCACTTCTAAGTAATGTTGCTATGTAAGAAGAAAGCTTTCTGCCACTTCAGATCCAGCTTGTCTTCTTTATGCTTTTCAAAATAAAGATATCCTTCAAGAAATGTGCAGTTTATTAAGGAATTACAGAAATTCATAAGAGAGGGAAGGGGGCTTGTAGCAATTAATGTTACTAAAATATTGAGGGGGCAAGGTATAAACTTTTGCGTGTTCATAATCTTGAAATCAATGAGTAGGCAAATGCATCTTGATATCCACCATGGCAACTGCTACCTTGTCATGGGGCAGCAGTGCTCAAGGCACACAGAGATCCTGTCCTCAAAGTACTGTCTTGTACAGAGTGAAGCAGAAAATAAACATGTAAACAAATAAATACATGTAATCTCAGATTGGAGAAGTAATATGAGCAGAACAATGGTGGATTAAGTGATGAAAGATGAGACTGGAAGTAAAAGCTGTTGTTTTAGCTACAGTGTGAAGGCAATATGACAGATGAGCTGAAAATGAAGTAGTGAAGAAGAAAATGAAAAGAAAAAGGAACAGGAGAAAAGCAGCATTGCAAGACTGGAAGAGAAAAGAAAACAGAGCCAAAATTCTTGAGATGAAACTTGGACAACAGAGGCCGGCATGTTTGCTGTTACTGAAATGTAAATAAGGGTGAGGAGGGCCAACAGGACCTGTCCAGCTATGGGTGAGTTGCCATTCCAGTGTTTTCAGCAGAGGAATGATACACTATGATTTGCACTTCAGAAAAATCACCGCGGCTGCCGCCTGAGACTGTGGGGGAAGCCAAATGAAAGAAAAGCAAGAAAACTTCTGCTGGAAAGAGAGCAGGAAAAGATGTTGGCTATCTTGAGCTCAATTCCACCACCTCCCAAGGCATATGTTGAAGCCCTAACCCCAAACACTTCAGAATATAACCGTATTTGGAAACTCGGTCTTGAAAGAGATTATTGAGTTAAAATGAAGTCATTAGAATGAGCTCTAATTGAATATGACTGGGTTCCTCACAAGAAGAGATGTGGGTGTAGACAGTTACAGAAAGAAGACTGGGTGAAGACCCAGAGAGAAGCAGCCACCTACAAATGAAGGAGAGGCTCTCAAGGGAAATCAATCCTGTGAATGCCTTGATCTCCAACTTGTGGCTTCTTGGGTTCTGATATAATAAATTTCTGTCATTTCAGTTCCCCAGGCTGGGATACCTGCCTTTTGTCAGTGCAGGCAAACTGACATAGCAACTTGGGCTAGTGCTGTGGTCCTCAAGATACTGAAAAGTAGACTGATCCTGGAAATACCCTGGAGGAAAACAGATAGTTCTTTTTAATATATTAGATGGGCTATAAGAATGAGGCTGTGAGGAAGGCTAGTTGCATGCTTAAGATTGAAAATTTGGATGGGTAGTGGTGCAGTTATAGTGAATGAAGAGAAATCCAGAGTTTCATTTGGGCCAGGTCAAAATGAGATACCTCCTCAGTGTATAAGTTCTGAAAACAAACAACAACAACAACAAAACCTCTCCCACGTGCTGCACCTACCCATTGCCAAAGGAGTAGAAATTCTTTAGAGGGAATGTAGGAGAAGAATCAGTGTTACTAAGATATAACAGAGAGCTCTCAATTGTACAGGCAGCTCCTTTTATTATTGTGAGAATAACTGATAACCTGTTTCATTCCATTTGTTTAATGGAAATTGATCTCTTTGTAAATTCCATTCATTCTATTTTACCCAACCACCAGATGAGAAAAAAACAAGTTTATACTCTCATTTAAGGTCTTCTAGCAATGGCATACATATGGGGAAATTAGGACCAATCCATCTACTAGAAATAGCCAAAAGAGCTAAATGAAGTGTTTTAAATACGTACTCAGGAAACAAAGAAGTTTTGTACCATGAAGTTCTACTCCATGATCCACAAGAAAATAAAAACCTAGAGAGGCTTAGGGGGCATGAGTTGTTTTCCCTTTTAAGTATATGTTGATGGGATGTGGAAGAGCTGATCAGTTTCTTGAAGCCAAAATGAGAATTGGGTTTTAGTCAATGGGAAGAGACAAGGAGCTAAATAAACTCTACATTTTTTTCACTTTTTTTTTCTTTTTCTGAAACAGGGCTGGCGATGTAATTCAAACCAGGCTTGAACTCACCATGTAGCTCAAACTGGATTGAAACTCACAGTGATCCTCCTGCCTCACCCTCCCGTGTGCTGGGATTACAGGTGTGTGTCACCACACCCAGCTTTTAAACTCTACATTTTAGATTGGAGCCTATAGAACTGTATCCTAGAAATAGAGGTGTTTCAGAAGTAAACGGGCTCTAACATTGACAGAGTTAAGTTGCATGACCATTTCTCAAAATTTCAAACTATGAATCTGTATGAAGGCAATCCCTAGTTGTTAGTTCCTCTGGTTTGTAACAAGACTAACAAAATCCTTTCTGGGGGAAGATAGTATTGGTCTCAACAATGTTTTTCCACATTCAATTTTTAATATAATTTAGAACAACCTCAAAAGACAGCCACATATCAAAAGACATAAGACAAAATGATCAAGAGCCAATAAAAACAACACGTGATATAATTAAATCTATATTTTAAAGTTTATAGTTTATCAGGTAGACTTTTAAATAACTACACTGTCTACATTCAAGAAGATAAAAGTTGAAATTTTACCAAAGAACTGAAAATATAAAAGGAAACTTAAAATCAAATGGAAGTTCCATAATTGCAAAAACTATATAATAATATTTAAATGGATAATTTTAATAGCCAGATATTCAGTTCACTGAATTCTCAGAGAAGGAAAGAGTTAAATGGAATGGAAGCAATATTTGAAGACACAAATGGCTGAAATGCTTTTTACTACTTGTGAAAAATTTCAGTTCATGAATTAAAAACATCCAAAAATTCAAAGTATACTAACACATTTGTAAGTCCTTCTTCTCCATGTATGAAAGCCCTAATACTTTTCCTACATGGTACTATAATTCGATTCTTCATCTCTCAGTGTGAGTATATCTTTATTACACTCACAAGTGGTATCTACAGTAAACTCTACTCTGCCAGCTCCATTCTGGTCACCAGCAAGCACAATAATCAACTTACCTTTAATAAGAACTCGAAACATGTATTACAACAGTGTACAGTTTCACTGATTCAGTTTTCATAGTCCATTGTTTATTTCCATATGCCCCTTCAGTATCATATCAACTGACATTGAACAATGAGTCTCTTACAGGTAAGGACAACCCCAAATGTCCAACCCAATGTTTTCTGGAAATCAGAACCTTCTTTCTTTACTGAGGAGGTACTATCCATTGATCTTCATTTCCTGAATGAAGGAGAAATGAGACTGGTTTGGTATGATGTTTCTAGAGAACCTGTACATATGACCGGAAGTCATCACATGATTTTTTAAAAAGTCAACAATTCATCTATTTAACAGTAGGCAATTTGTAACATTAACCAGGGCTCAACACAACTTTTATAATATACTATGCCTTGAAACCACTCTTGTATCACTTAACAAAAATAGAACTTTCCCATCTCAAATATTCTTGAAATTGTTTGCCCATAATACACAATGGGATAAACCACATCTTCTTACACTTTTCACATGCTGGGTAATAATTCACCTGTGCCCTGGACACACCAAATTACCTACAAGCTATAGAAGCTGTCTTACCAACTCTTCACAGTCAGTGAGAGAACCTTGTGCTCACGTCACATTTCGATGGAGAAAGAAATTCTGAGCTTTGCAGAAATCTCCTCAGTAGCCACAATAAATAAAATATAGCTCCAGCAAGTGGGCTAACTTCATGGCTCTTTTGGATCATCATGAAAATGACTGTCTGCCTGCAGTGTCCCTTTGACCCTCTGGGGTTTGATTCATTCTCTCCAGATACAACATACACACCCCGTAATCTGTCTGAGCAGCTTCTGCAACCTCCTCAGTCTGGATTAGAGGTTTCTTTCTGGAACCACACAACATGCACATCCTTCCTTACAACCAAGCATGAACAAGTTGGCTTGTAATCATCCTTCTCTTGTTTGTATTCTCAGCTGAACTACATGCAGTCGGAGAGCAGGGACTGGCTCTCTGCACTGTATCTTAAACATTAGTGTCTAACATAATGTCTGGCATACGTAAAGATGGTTTCTGAATTAGTGTTGAAATTGTTAGAAGCTGGATGGCAGCTGAAACTGAGCAAGGATCAGAAACAATGGTGAGTGCAAAGAGAGATGGTTTGCAATTCCAGGAAAAGAACAGAAGTTCATTTTCATCAACTACAGGGAAGGTCTGGAAAGCTTTCATGAATGTAGACTCCCCTTCATCTGAAGGATTCTGACAGATTAGTCACAAGAATGCTAATCTCATTGTTAATCCAAATATTAATAAGTTGTCTAGTGTAATAATACTACACTAAATGCAATACTATATGGTTGGATAGTAATATGTAGCCATCATAATAAATCAATGTTTTATATTGATTTATTTATACCTAAAAATAAGTTGAATAATATTCTCAATGATACATGTGGATAATGACTTATATATCCGACACAAGGGGATTGAGTAAATAACAGTGTACTTGAATACAATAGACTAGTCATTAACATGTTATGTGATATTGAAAATGTAATACGTAAATCCTCCAATTAATTATGAAATAATTATACCAAAACCAAAATGTTGCAAGTTGTAAAACAGTACATATAAATGAAATATAAAGTAGTATATAAAACTGGAAGAATGTGCAATTTTATTGTAGGATTAAAAGCTATTGAAATTTTTCTCTTATGACTCATTTTCTGAATTTGTTCAGTGATCATGTGATATTTTGCAGGAACAAATATGTGGCAGTAAAAAAAAAATGTGGCAGTGCCAATTGCACCTTCCTGTTAATTCACGGATTTATTGTGAGATTCCAGTAAGAGAAGTACACATGAAAGCAGTTTGCAAGCCAAATAAAATGCTTTTAAAGCATCATTATAACATGACTAATATTTTTTGTGACTTGATCCTGAGGATCAATAGTAGTGTATCAGTGGAGGTGAGAGGGTCTTGGATTCAATGCAAATGCAGCCACAAAGTCAATCTGACTTCTGCCCCCAAGGCTCACTCCTCACCCAGCACCAGTTTCATGGACAGCAGACATGCACACACTCTCTCAGTCAAGCCGCAGACACAACCCTTTGTGATTCTGTTGACTTCCCTTTCCTTTGTCAATGCAGACTTCATCTTCATATCAGTCCTTTGGCTTTGTTCAGAAATGTATCCCTTTTTAAAACTTGAACCAGCTTCAGAAAAATCTATCTCCCTTTCCTGCAAAGGTGGATCCATAGTTCACTTATGTCGGAGGGTGGGGGTTTTGAATCTCTTCTCACCAGCTCTGTTCTGTCCTTGCTAATTCCCTAATCATATCGAATGATTACAGAGTCTACTGTGTCATCTCTGGTCACCTAGAGTTTCCCTCACTTCATTACTCCTTGGGCAAACTGTCTTTGGAGGACTCTAGTGACAGATTTATATTCTGAGCAACAGACAGGAATGCGTTCCTCTGCTTTTCCTTTGCCTGTACCACATAAACATGTCTTAGGACACTCCCTGGGAAGAGCTGCAGGCCAAACCTTCTTCAGAGAGGTGCTCTCAGAGGGGAATCTTCTGGAAAGAAAGGTCATGGTTACTTATTGAAAGTCAGTGAATCTTCCATGGAAATGGGATTGTCTACCCAGGGCATATTCCAAAAATTTTGTGTTAGTCAGGGCTTGCAAGGGAATAAATTTAACACAGGACGTATGTTTTATAGAATTATTTTATAATATTCACTCAAAAATTCAAATGCAGAAGAATGCAATAGATCTGTCCATGTACCAGAGACCCAAAGAATTCAGATGAAGGCTGTGTTTCATGGCAATGTCCTACATAAGTCCAGTTGAAGACCTAGAGCCCATGGCAATATCTTCCACAAGTCCAGCTTGAGCCCACAACAATGTCTCATACAAGTCTGTATCAAGGATCTGCACTGGGAAGGCCCAACGGTCAGTGATGGAAGCTAGAAAGTCTGCACCAGTGTGATGAAGAATCTGTACCAGCAGGCTGAAGGATGTGCACTGGAGCCAGGAAGCGATGCTCAAGGTAAGGACAAGAGATCCTCCAAAAATAACCATAATCTTCCCCAGTGGCAGCAAGGACCCAAGTTCCTCCTATGATAAGAACAGCTGAGTTCATATCAGGAAGCTCAGCATGAGAAACTTCTCCAGCAGAATCAACCATTTCCCCCTCCAGTTCTCCTTTATGCTATTGGTAACAATCCTTAGGTGGGCATTCCACACCCAGAACACACATTTCAGTTGGGTGTTGTAAGCTGACAATAAGTTAATCAACCACAGGTATGTTGAATGTCATTGTCCCTGTCTTAGCAAAAAACACTTGCTTTGTATGAATGTTTGTTAGTTAAATTCATCTACTACAGTTACTGATGTCTAAAACAAGTTACTTCTGCTTCTATATTCCAAAAAAGCAGGTAGAGAGTCTGAGATGGGCTCTTGATCTCACCATTAACCAGGAGCTGCTGTGACTGTCAGAAAGAGGGTCCAAGACAGGCTCCTGCTCCCTCCACTGGTGGGACTCAGGGTCCAGAGACCAGTGGGAAACCAGCCACACTCTAGAACCCCAGCCAGAGTGCACAAGATGGAAAGGGGAGACTAGCGGGGCAGAGAAGTCTGAAGCAACAGTAACAATACGAGCCAGCAAGTGATAAATTAGGTGAACTAGCTTTGTGTTTTCTTTTTCTTTTCTTTTCTTTTCTTTTCTTTTTTTTCTTTTCTTTTCTTTTTTCTTTTCTTTTCTTCTTTTCTTTCTTTCTTTCTTTCTTTCTTTCTTCTTTTCTTTCTTTTCCTTTTTCTCTTTTTTTTTTTTGAAATAACTGGGGATAACTACAGTCACAGAAGTCTAATCTCATCCTCAAAATCTAGAGGCAAAGATCAGACTCAAACCCCATACAAATTTACCTGCAATTTTGGCTAAAGTACACATTATGGGATCAGACTTGGTTCTACCACAGAACTATAGACACTAGAGGAATCTCATTACTTTTATTTTTCTCTGATGCTTTTCCTCTTGGTAGTTGTCTGGGTTACTGTGTTTTGTTCTGCTGTTTATTTTTATTTTATTTTTGTTGTTGTTGTTTGTATTTTCCCTTTTCTCTTTTTTCTCTATTCTGTTCTACTCTGTTTTGTTTTTCTTTCTTTATGTTTGTTTTTTCTATGTGTATATTTTTGTTTCCTGTTCCTTTTTTTCTCTTTTTGTCCTTTTCTAGCTTTTTTTCCCTCTTGTTCATGATTTAGATCTCTAAACTTATCCTTTGTATGGTTCCACTCGCCTGCTTCCACTCTTTCATCAACTATCTCATTTCATTTTATGAAACCTTCCTATGAATAAACGTTGTCCCATCCCTTTCTGGTTCACTTCAATACTCCTAGGTTTTCTCTTTAACTCCTCCCTCTTGTGTCCTATAATTATCCAAAACTTGAATGATCATCCATTGCACACCAAATTTGCTCCTACTGTATTTAATCCCCTTCACTTCTTCATCCTACACTTTACCCCTCTTAACAAGCTCCACAAAAAGGTAAAATCACTCTACTAAGTGGAAAAACGTTACATACAAGGTACTGGTAAACTCATATCAGTTGGGTATTGTATTATAATATACAACTATAGAACTTGCTTCTAAAGTTAAAGATATCAGGCTAATAGTTACCACAGTTTGTCAGTAACCAGGCTGTGCTTGAGTCTACTGTTACTACTAACTGTACCATTTTAACCATAATGTCATACCTGTTATAATCAGTTTTAACTCCCCTATATGACAACACTGAGATTGCAAGGGGCCATGACTACCAATATAATACAGTACAAAAGGAATGGGTCTTAAGTAAAAAATATAGCAACTTCACATTCTTAATATATTGGGGAGGTAGGTTCTTGTGATAGACAGAAAGACCAAGGACCATCTATATCTAGAAAACATTCTTGAGGGACAGACATCCTCTAGGAAAGCCTCAACACTGGGCATAAAACTATATAACATAAGGAACCTACAAGGATCAATACAGAAAACAAAACAAAATAAAAAATGGAAAATCACAAGTGGAAAAAGCAAAATGCAACTGCAAATGTCCAACTCACCCCAGACAAATGCAGAGCACAAAGAGATAGAGGAAATCAGAAGCTGACCACTGTAACTCTCAGAAATGACAGCAAAAGAAGTGAAAAAGCAGATGGAAGAAGCCACAGAAAAAACAATGTTTAAGGTACAAAAAAAATGGTAATCATAATGAAAGAAATTAAAACAGAAACAGATATTTTTAAATATAAGAGGTTAGGAAAACAATGGAAACCATGAATGCAAACATAAACAAGAAATGAAATCAGTGAAAGAGATTCAAACAGAATTCAGGGAGGTTAAAAGTCCATTGAAAGTATATACAACAGATTAAATAAAGGTGAAAATACAAATCAGACCTAGAAGCCAGGAATGTGCCTAGTGACCAGGAAAAGAAAGAGACCATGAAAAATCAATCTAACAGTTACAAGATGAAGCAAAGAACAACATAAGATTGATTAGAGTCATTGAGACAGCTGCAGACAGCATAAATGCCATTAAAAACCTTTTCACAGAAATAATGCAGAAAACTTCCCAAACATGGATAAAGAATTTGATATACAAATAAATGAAACATACAGAACTCCAAATAGCTGTGACAAAAATAAATCTACACAAAGGCATATAATAATCAAGATTCTAGAAATTCAACACCAGAACAAAATATTAAAAGGAGCTAGACAAAATAAACAAATCATCTTTAAAGGAAAGCCCATCAAATGATTTCTCAACACAAACCTTCAAATCAATGAAAGCCTGGAGTGAGGTATTTCAAGCCCTAAAAGTAAACAATCTTTAACCCAGATTCATGTATCCTCATAAAAATATCTTTCAATTTCAATGGAGAAATAACATACTTCCACGACAAAGAACAACTGAAGAAATTCACAACCACCAAATCAGCACAACAGAATGCCCTGAAGCATGTATTAGAAAGAGATAATGAAGACCACAAACAAATGAATACCAAAAGAAAGAAAATCCCAAGCAGGGCAAGCCATTAAACAGAAGAAAAAGACAGGAAACCAACAGCAGGAAAATAACTTGAAAAAGATATGCCAGTATACATTAGTTATAACCAACAGTGTAAAAGGCCTCAATTCACCAATCAAAAGAAACAATCTGGCAGAATGGATCAAGAAGTCAAATCCATCAATATGTTGCATTCAAGAAATACATTTAACCCAAAAAGAAAAGCACAGACTAAAAGTCAAAGGATGGAAAACAATTATCCATGCCACAGGAACCCAGAAAAAAGCAGAGGTAGCTATTTGATTTGCAAACAGTGTAAACCTTAAACCAGAACTGATCAAGAGAGACAAGGAAAGTCACTAAATACTTGTTAAGGGAAAATTCCAAGAAGATGAGATAGCAATCATAAATGTATATGCACCAAACACTGGTGCATCCAACTACATAAAACAAATATTAAGAGACATGAAAATCCAAATAAGCATTAACACAATTTTATTTATTTATTTTTTATAAATTTTAAAGATAATGAAACAAAATAAAACAGAATAAATCCAATCAGAACAGACTAATGAGACCAATAAAGAACTTCAAAACAAGCTAATAGGAAATCAACAATGGCTACCATAAAGCCTCTTGTTTTCTTCAAAAAAGCTGTCCAGAGGGCAACTGCCATGCTTCAATCTGGCTCAAGCTGCTTTGGCACCCTCCCACCACTGCCACCCCAGAGGACCACTGCCATGCTCCAACCCATCTCTGCAGCTGATCTGCGCGAGCACCTCTCGGCACCCTCCCACTGCCACCAGCCAGAGGGCGACTGCTGCACTCCACCCAGTCTCAGGCCACTGAGCTGAGTCTGCATGCATCGGCACCGTCCCACCACTGCCCACCATGCTCCCCCCGGGCTCAGGCCCCTGAGCTGAGCCTGAGCACCTCGGCACCATCCCACCACCACCTGCTCAGAGGATGACCACTGCACTACCCCAGCTCGGTCCACTGAATGGCTCCTATGCCTCTTGGTGCCCTCCCACCACCACCAGCTGAGAGGGCAACCTCCACGCCACGCTGGCTTGGACCACTGAGCCTAGCCTGCATGTGCCAGAACCCTCCCACCACAGCTGGCTCAGAGGATGACAGCCGCGTTCCACCCAGGCCAGCCCTTGAACCACGCCTGCAACCTGGCATGCTCCTCCTGTGTGCTGAACCTGAGGACCACCTCACCCACCCTGGCTTGGCCTGCTGCCCCTGGCTACCCTCCCCATCTCTTACAACAAGCACTGCTGTGAATGTTTGGCTCCCACTCTACCTCTCAGAACCTTGAAATGCAGTGGACTGGCAGTGCTGGTTTGACAGGAGACTTGGCCTCTCACCCATACAGAGGACCCTGGCAGGTTCCAGTCACTGTGGACCCAACAATCTGGCTGACATCAACCACACAGTAAGACCCTAGGAGATTCACTGCCAACAGTTGTGACTATTAAGATTAAATAACCAGATACTGGCCCAGAAGGTGAAAATGACAAAACAGAAAATGCAAATGCAATCTCAAACATCTAGTCCATCAGGTGCAAGAACAGGGGACAGTGAAATAGAGGACTTCAAAAGTCATACACCAGAAATCTCTGAAAAGATAGCAAATGAAATAAAGAAACACATCCTTAAGACTATAGAGGAAATCAAATTAAATTAATGTCTTCCTTCTAAATTTTATTTTAAAAAGAAAAAGTCAGAAAAGAAAAACAAAAGGCAAAAGAGATAACAACAAACTCAAAACAATAACAATATAGGATTTCAAAACAGAATAAATGAAATTTAATAATGGTTGTTATATTACATATTGTTATCTTTTTTTCAAAGAAAGAAAAGAAAATTAAAGAAAATAGAAAAACAGAAAAAAGGTAGAACAATACCAAATTTTTAAAAAATTAACAATATAGAATTGCTACTTGATATAGTATCCATTGTCGTCTTAAAAATAGTTGCCAAAGTCACAAAATCAAAGCATACAGTGTGGCTAGATAGTCAAACATTGACAGTGCAAACCCTTCTGTTTAATGTTCCAACAAACATTCAGTAACATGGTCATCTATCTTACACACTATACATACCATTATACCCTTTAGAGCACTTTCCTTCCCTTTCACTTTCACAATATCTATTATACTTTTTGGATCCAATTATTCTGTCAGTTTTTATTACTTTTTACACTAGAGAGACAATGTGATATTTACTAATGTGAGTCTTGTTTATTTCACTAATGAGGATGTTCTCAAGTTGCCTCCATTTACCTATAAAGGCTTAAGATCATCCTTTTTGTAGCTGAGTAGTATTCCATTGTATAGAAGTACTACATTTTTTTCATCCACTCTGTGGTTGATGGGCATTTTGGTTGTTTCCAAGATTTAGCTATCACAAATTGTACAGCTATGAACATGGGTGCACATACATCTCTGTGACATGACCTTTTCAATTTTTCTGGGAAAATACCCAGGAGGGGAATAGCTGGATTGAATGGAGCCTCCAATCCTAGTTTTTTAAGGAATCTCCATACTGATTTCCACAGTGGTTGCACCAATCTGTACTCCCACCAACAGTAGAGCAGTGTTCCTTTTCCCCCTGCATCCTTTGACTTGGCAAATATTTTTAAGATGACAATGGGTAATGTATCAACTAGCGATTATATGATGTTAATTTTTTTTAATTTGGTATTGTTCTACCTTTTTTCTATTTTTCTATTTTATTTAATTTTGCAATATGAAATATAACAACCATTATTAAATTTCTCTCTGTTTTGAAATCCTATATTGTTATTATTTTGGGTTTGTTGTTGTTGGTTATCTCTTTTGCTTTTTGTTTTTCTTTTCTGACTTTTCCCTTTTTAAAATAAAAAAATTTTTAAAAGAGCTGTCCATATCAAGAGACATAGTAACATCAAACAAAATAAAACAGAATTAAACCAGTCAAAACAAAACAATGAAAGCATTACAGGACTTCAAAACCAGATAATAGGAAATCAACAATGACTGCCATAGTAGATCTTGCTATCTTCAAAATATCTACCCAACCACATGACATAATAAAATCAAATAAAACAAGGTAGAGTAAAACCAAACCTAACAAAAGAATGAAAATCTTTTGGTACAATCTTCTCTTTTTAGACATTTCTTCCCCTATCACTTTCACAAAATCTATCATACAGGTGGATCCCACTAACTCTTTCAGTTTTTTATGCTTGGGAGATAATATGATATTCACCCATATGAGTCAGAACTTTCACCTATGAATATGATCTCAAGTTGCACCCATTTCCCTAAAAGAGCCTTGAGATTATCCTTCTTTATAGCTGAGTAGCTTTCCGTTGTATAAAAATGCCATACCTTTGTTATCCATTCTGTGCTTGATGGACAAGCTACTCCTGCTTTTTTCTGGTTTCCTGTCACACAGAACATTGTTTTTTCTGCTTTAACTTTCAGTCTATGAATTTCCTTCTGAGTTAAATGTGTTTCTTGTATATAGAATATTGATGAATCTTGTTTCAGATCCATTCTCTCTGTTTCTTTTTATCAGTGAATTTAGGCCATCTACATTAATGGTTACAACTGGCATACACTGGCTTTTCTCTGCCATACTATTCTCCTGCTGTTGGCCCCCTACTTTTCCCTTCCATTCAAATGCCTGCCCTGTATGGCAATTCCACTTTGCTGTTGTTCCTGTCATCTTTATCTTTCTATAGAATATCCTTCAGCACCCTTTGTAGTGTTGGTTTGGTGGTAATGAATTCCTTTAGTTGTTCCTTATCATGGAAGAATCTTATTTGCCCATCAATTTTGACAGATAGTTTTTCAGGGTACTTAAATTTGAGTTGGAAGTTGTTTTCTTTCAGGACTTGAAGCACTTCACTCTAAACACTTCTTGACTTGATGGTGTGTGTCATGAAGTCAGCATGATTCTGATGGGTTTTCCTGTATAGATGATCTGTTTCTTTTCTCTAACAGCCTTTAATATTCTACTCTTGTGCTGAATTTCTTCAATCTTGATTATTATATATCCAGGTTCAGATTAATTTTGGTACAGCTAGTTAGAGTCCTACAAGCCTTGATTATCTGTATGTCAGATCCTTTCCTCATGTTTGAGAAGTTTTCTGCTTTACTTCTGCAAATAGTCTTTTTATGACACTTGTGTTGACTCCTGCTTTTTGACTGACACCTATCATTCTTAAATTATTTTTCTTTGCATTGTCTTGCAGTCATTGAATTGTTATTTCATGGTTCCTTGTTATTTTTAATAGATCTTTTCTTTCATAATCACTAGCTACAATCCTGTATTCAAAGTTTGAAACTCTATCTTCAGTATCTTATAAGCAGTTTTGCCAGTTTTCAATGAAGTTTCTAATTTCCTGGATATCTCTTTGAATCTCTTTCCTGCATTGTAATTCTTTTCTATATTGTTCATTTAAGGTTTCTGTTATTTCCCTATGCTTCTCTTTTTTTTTATCTCTGTCTTCTTTAGACATGCTCAGCAATTCTTTCATTAGGTTTGTGATTCTTCTTTTAACTGAGGTATTATTTCTGCTCTGATTATTCTTACAGCCTTATGACACTGTTTCTTTACTTCACTTGCTATACTTTCAGAGATTTCAGGTGTGTGACTTCTATTATCTTCTATGTCTATAACTCCCAGCCTTGCTCTGTGTGGACAGAAGTTCTGAGATTGTGTTTTGCTCCTTTGTCTTGACATTTTCCTAGGTTCCTCCCAACAAACTGGTTGTGGGGTCTCAAATGCTTCCCATATTGACTTCCTCTCCATGGCATAGGGAAATGGGCCAGCACTGGGGTTCCTCCAGGTTCCCAGGGAGGCAGTGGGACATGGGAAAGGCTTCTCCAGACACACATAGCTACACTGAAGTTTCTGCAATGGCCATGGGTGCATGACAATGGGACTGCTTCTTGTCTTGGCCTGCAAAGCTACACCAGGACTCCCCTGCTAGCATCAGGAACACAAGGGCATGTTTTTCAGATTCTCTAAGCCCATGCTGGCTGCCCATGGGAAGCAAGCATCTCTAATGGTGGCCTATGGGTGCACAAGGTATATCTGGCTATTTCCCCCTGCCCGCACTGGTTACCAGAGGAACACAAGCATTCCAATGGTGACAGGCACACAGGGAGTAACTCTGGATGTTTCTCCCTTGCTAATACAGTTTTTGTTCAGCACCTTAATACCCCACTCTCACAAATAGATTGAGTAGACAAAAAGTCTACAAAGAAATATCAAAATTAACCAAGTATGTGCACAAATGAACTTGGTAGATGTCTACAGAGGGTTTCACTCCAAAACATCAGAACATACATTCTTAGTAACACATCTCCAAAATAGTGTATTTTGGTGTTCTCCAAAATACACTATATACTGGCCTGTAAAACATGTTTAAGTAAATGTAGAGGAATTAAAATCATTCCCTACACATTGTCTGACCATAGCACAAAGAAACTGGAAATCAACAACAAAAAAAAAACCTCAGAAACTTCGCAAACACATGGAAATTAAACAACACACTTCTGTGATCCTAACCATAGGATCACAGAGGAAATTAAACACAAAGTTACATAGTATACATAATTAAATGAGAATGCCTATACAAAATGCCAAACTTATCTGATGCAATAAATGCAGTCCCAAGGGGGAAATTGATAGTGATAAACTGTCACATCAGGAAAACGGAAGCTGCTCAAATAAACAACCAAATGTTGAACCTCAAACTTCTAGAAAAAGAGGAACAAATCAAACCAAAAGCTCAAAGTAAGCAATTATAGAGGTAAGAGCAGAAATTAATGCAATTGACACTAAAAAAAAATACACAGAATCAATGAATTGAAAAGCTGGTTTTTGAAAGAGTTAATAAAATTGTTAAACCATTAGTCAACCACACCAAAAAGAGGAAAGAAAAAGCACAGATTCAAGCAGATAAAATGAAAATGGGAATCGCAACAGATCCTACAGAAATTCAGAAGTTCATCAATACATATTATGAGAATCTATATTCTCATAATATGGAAAACACAGAAGAAAATGAAAGATTCCTAGGCATAGTCCAACTTCTAAAACTAAATCAAGAAGACATAAAAATTCTAAATAACCTGATATCAACCAGTGAAATTGAAAATCTAATTAAAAATTTAACAACAAAGAAAATCTCAGGCCCTGGGGTGGAATTCTATGATCTCATGCCACCAAGGCAGAAACTTTAAGAAAATTGAAAGTGAAGCAATGCTTCCAAAATCATTTCTGGAGGCAAATATTACCCTGAAAAGAATCTAGTCAAAAAAGAAAACTCTAGAGGACTGGGGATTTAGCTCAGCGGCATAAGCGCTTGCCTTGTAACTGCGCAGTTGTGAGTTCAATCCCTGGTACCAAAAAAAAAAAAAGAAAAGAAAAGAATAAAGAAAACTCTAGGCCACTGTCCCTAATGAACACTGATGCAAAAATCCTCAATAATATGCTGACAAACAGAATGCATCAAATCATCAAGATTATACACCATGACCATGTTTAATTCATACCAGGGATGGAAAGATAGTTCAACATATGCAAGTCAATAAATATAATACAGTGTATTAACAGAACCAAAGACAAAATCACATGATCATCTCAATAGATGCAGAAAAATACTTGACAAAGCCCAACATTCATTCATGATTTTAAAAAACTCTATAGAAAATTGGAATAGAGAATCTTTATATTAATCTGATAAAAGCCATCTCTTACAAACCAACAGTAAACATCTTACTAAATGGTCAAACACTGAAAACTTGCATTCTAAAATCAGGAACAAGACAAGAATATCCACTATCACCTCTCTCATTCAACATAGTTCTGGAAACACTAGCCAGAGCAATTAAACAAGAGCAAGAAATAAAAAGAATAAGGATAAGACAGGAAAAAGTTAAATTATCATCATTTGCATATGACATGATACTCTACATAGAAGACCCTAAGCTCCAACAAAAGACTTCTGGATTTAATAGCCAAGTTCAGTAGTATATCTGGAAACAAGGTCAATACTCAAAAATCATTAGCATTCCTGCATACAAGCAAAAAACTCACACAGAGAGAAATTAAGGAAACCACGCCCTTTATAATAGCATCCCCAAAATGAAATACTTAGCAATTAATCTAACAAAAGAAGCAAAAGATTTATACACTGAAAGTGCAGTTCACTGCAAAACAAGGTCACAGAAGATATCAGACAATGAAAAAATATCCCTTGATCATGGATAGGAAGAACCCATATAGCCATACCCCCAAAACTGCTGTACAGATTTAATGTAATTCCAATCAAAATACCATTAATATAACTCAAAATAAATCAAAGATCTAAATATTAAAATAGAACCAGAGAAAACATTCTTAAAATTCATTTGGAAACAGAAGAGTCCTAGAATAGCGAGAACAACTCTGGGCGAAAAAGGCAAGTCAGGAGGCATTACAATGCCTGACCTGAAATTGTAATACAAAGCTACTATGATCAGCATGGTATTGACAAAAAAAATCATCATGATATTGGAAAAAAAAACAGACCTGAAGATCTGAAGATCAGTGGAACAATATAGAAGATGTAGACACAACTACAAACACACTTAACCACCTTATCTTCATCAAAAGATTCAAACATGTTCACTACAAGAAAGATAATCTCTTTAATAAATGCTGTTGGAAAAACTGACTTTCTACATGCTGAAGACTAAAACTAAACCCATGTCTGTCACCATGCACTAAACCAAAGTCAAAATGAATCAAATATCTAAATATTAAAACAAAAAACACTAAATCTACTGGAAGAAAAAATAGATAGAAATCTTGAAGATGTAAGTTCAGGCAGAGACTTCATGAACAAAACCAAGACTGCATAGAAACTACAACAAAGAATCAACAAATGGTATATAACCTTATTAAAAAGTTTTTGCACACAAAAAGAAATCAGCAACAAAGTGAAAAGACAACACACAGAGTAGGAAAAACTTACACCCATTGTCCCTCAGACAAAGAACTTAAATCTAGAACACAAAGAATTGAAATAAAACTAGGCCCCCCAAATTTAAAGATCTGGTCCATAAATGGATATCTGAGATGAATGCACAGTTCTCAGATGAAGAAATACAAATTGCAAATAAATATATGAAAAAGTTTTCATCATCTTTGGTCATTTGAGAGATGCAAATTAAAACAACACTGAGATTCCATCTCAATCCAGAAAGAATGACTATCACCAAGAAATCAACCAATAACAAATGCTGGTGAGGCTATGGGATAGAAGCAACCCTTCTCAACTCTGGGTGGGAGTGTAGAAATCAATGTGGAGATTTCTTAAAATCTAGGACTAGAGGTCCCATTTGATTTAGCTTCTTCCTAAAAGAATTAAAAATATCATGTCACAGCAATATATGTGCACCTTTCTACAGCAGCACAGTTTTTAATAGCTAAATCTTGGAAACAACCCAAATTCTTATCAACCAAGGAATGTATAAAAAAGATGTTTTTTAAATATAATGAAAGACTATTCAACCATAAAAAAGGGTAAACTTGATACTTTTATAGGTAAATGGATGCAACCTGAGTCCGTAAGCCTAAAGGAAATAAACCAGACTCATATGTATAAACATATTGTCTCACTTGTGTGACAGTCTCAAAGAGTAAACAAGATCCAACATGTATAATAGATATTGTTATTAGAGAAGAAACTCTTCAAAAGAAAAGAAAAACTGTGATGGGAGAAAGGAGAGAGGAAAGAAGGGACAAGGAAAAAATATACATAAATACAAGACATTAAGATAGTCATACAGATGGTTTTTCTGGGTTCACTGAAGGGAAAGTTTTGTGCTAGCAATTTTCCAGACACTATTTCATGTATATGTCTTACACTCTGAACAATTACTGGGAATATATAAATATGCAATATATGGATTATTGTTACTTTTGTAGTAGCCTGTTTTGAAACTGTTTTACTGTTATTTCTTACTCTTTTCTATTTAAAAAATAAATAAAAATAAATTTCAAACAATATCTTTAGATACATGTTCACATCTTTTAGCTAAATTTGTCACATGAAAGATGCCTTTCACTAATTAGCAGCTTAGTAGAAATACACCTAAATTGAAAGTTTTCTGGCATATCCCTATGAAATGATTAAGTGTACCAATGTCATGTGCAGCAAATCTTAGGTTGTCATTGTTCCACTGAAAACTCCTTGTCTTTAATTATAATAAATATTGTTAATGTCATCTTTGCTGCTTTCTTGTTGCATTGAAGCTTGGAATTACAACAAGGTATTCACAACTAGGAATCATAGTCTAGTGGAAAATATGGATACATAAACAAATGGTATCCTGAAATATTACAGAACCACAGAAAAGTAGTAACTAAAGTTAGTGAGAGCCAGGAAGGCATTTGCCAGAAGTGATTGTATTCAAGCTTACCGAAAAGAGCGATAGCATTCCAGAAAGGGCAATCATCACAAGAAAAGACACGAGATTCAAAGGGACCAGAGATTACTAAAAATGCTGAGAAGTTCAGTTCATTACACACAGCAGCCTGTCAATAGTAGTTTTTGCAAAGTAGAGGTTGCAAACAGATTTCTTTCTTAGATCAATGACTCTATCATTTGTGTGAATAGTTTGCTGTGGTTAAAGACTGGTGAATGGACTAATAATTAGAAAATGGTTGCATAAGAATGACAATAAGAACTTAAACAGAAACTACACAGTGGCAATTCAAGGTAGGGCAGATTCAAGTCAAATTCGGAAGACGGATTGGGCAAGTCTAAGAACTAATTAGAAACCGGGGTAAGCGGTAGAGATGTCTATGCTGTCTTTTAAAATGGGGTGGATAAAAAAAGAAGAAAACATTTATTGACCATCCACTATGTCTCACTCACTGTAATTGGACTCAAGAGTAGAGGAACAAAGAGGTTAGAGTCAAAGTAATGCGTAAAATTATAGTGATGTTAATTTGCAGGTGCCCAATACAGGCAGTCCTTGGTTTGCATGGACTATAAAGATGACCAGGAAAACTGAAATAATAACACAATAACCTTAATTAAAACGGGAGGAAATTATCATTGTTCTGTGACCTCAAAAATTTTAGTCAAACCTTAAAAACTCTTTACTATCACTTGTAAATGCATAAGACAATAAAGCACAATAAAACTAATATTTATTTAATACACTATGATTTAAAACATTTGAAGCATTGAAAATTAAAAGGTATTTTTTTCTCAAGAATTCTTGTCTTCTTTTAGAGTGAACACTTTTCTATGATTTGGCAAATTTTCATTTTCCTATCTAAGTTTGGGTCAGCTTCCAATACTTTTTCCTTAATGATTTCTGTGTTATGTCTCAGAGAGTTCTTTAAATACAATGCTTTTCAGTGATATCACTTTCACTGGGATATCTTCATCCTTTTTATGACAGCCTCTGTCCTCATTTATGCCAATGAGTCCATCCTCACCAAGTCCCTCTAGTTGCACCTGAAGATCTATCATAATGCCCAGGTGTCAGCATTCCTGCATACACCTATTTCTTCTGGAATGCATTTGTATTCAGTTAAAACTTTACATCTGGTATTATCATCACATTTTTATTTTTGCTGCATTTTCATCTTTGTTGGTCAGTTTTCACTTTCTGTCTTCTATTTGCATGAAATATCATTCATGTTTATCCCTAGGAGACAAGAAGTCAACACACATACGTGCTTTTTTATCTGTGCATAAATAGGATACAAGATGTGCAATGACCAATCACCCAGACTTTGAAAGAAATGATGTCCATTTCTAAGCAAGATGCACATGTGTAGTTATGCAATGATTTGCAGACTGAGGAGTTAACAATGAGCTTTGCACGCTATCGAGTCATTCACAGGTTGCGGGTTGTGATAAATAAAATTTAAACTGTATTATATAGAACTGGCATTACTTAACTCATTTGTGATAACTAACACTTGTGTGTGTTGGGTTGTTCAAGAGGGTGATTATCAGGAGTAACCCATGTCACATAGAAGTAGCAGATTTGGAGAGAGAAGATAAAAAGTTTTAGAAAGTACAAGAGCATCACGAATATCAATCACTGACCTCTGAGGAAGAACTGGATCTGAGAACATTCATCTCACTTTGGTCCTGAGTTTTGGGGGATCTTAGTGACAAACATATAAGGCAAAGATTTAATTTCTGTAAGTTGGAAAGAAAACCACTGGGATTTCAATAATGTGAATATCAACTGTTTTAAAGAAATTTGGCCATGAAGGAGAGGTGGGAGTTCAGATATCAAGATGAGAAGAGAAGTAAGATTAGAAGGTAAAAGCTTCCATTTTCTAAATATACCACTGTGACCCTGAGAGATTCATTTGACAATTGGCTACAATTCAGATACACCTCGCCTACAATAGTCCCCATTTATATAAATTCCTTGGAGCTTAGCAATTTTAATTCACAGATAAAAAGAGACCTGTCTGGTATTTTTTTCCTTACCCTCACCATGGAGCCCCTTTCTAAAAATTCAGCCTCTAATTTTTACTACGTCAAGATCAGCAGCAGCCAACAGAGGTCATGGTTGTGAACAACCTGATGCAAACATTTACATCTATTCCTTAAATTTTTCTTGTGTTAGAGTACTGGGAAGACTCCCAGGAAAATACTAAAATGATGATGATACCAGTCATCCATGAGTTATCCTTAATCATGAAAGAAATATATTGACAATTTCTGTATTGTTTGATGGCTATAGTTACATTTTAGTGAATGATCTTCATCAAGATGAGAAAATGTGAAAATGCATTTTTATTTTTATATGAGTTTAATTGTTTTTGTTTCATTTTGTTGTTACTGGTGTTGTTTCTCAGAGAGTTTATCACGGTTAAAGGCACTGCCCCGAGGCAGACTGCGTGAACTAAAAATGTAGTGTGATCATCATTAAATGTGAGACTTTGTCAGCTCCTGTTTTTTCTTTTTTCTCTTATGCAAAGTGAGTCTGGTGACAACAGCATCCTTCCTACTAGATTTTAGAGTGGTTAATGGATAGACTTGTGAAAAAGTAGTAGAAAAGTGCCCGGTACATGGGTAATGCTGACAAACTGCTAAATATTACTAATTAAATTTTAAGAAAAAGTTTTGCTTTTCTTTTGTGGAAGGATTTGTCCCCAAGGCAAAATGCTTGACATACTTGTATATTTTTCTGTTTATAATAAATGTGTGTAAATCTTTGCATTTTTCTAAGCACTGGTTTAATTGTGGCTCACAAATTATGGGTTGTAAGATTTATCTTGTCATCTGGATCCAAATGTCTCTTAATTCGCCTCTTGAATTCATGTGAAACCATGTTTTACCTAAAATGTGCAATATAGGGAAGGGAGGAGGGGAAGGAAGGACAGAGTGGAAACTGGAGTCCAGCCCTCAGTGCAGTTAATAAGATGACAGCCTATGCCCGGCACGTGGATGGTGATGAAGGCATCAAAGCTGAAACACTGCACACTCCCAGGTTGTTTCAATAAAACGTCATCATAATATACTTCAGTGCAACACTGGTATGATCATCAGACTTACACATGTTCTTGCTTTTTTTATAAAGTGTGTCCACTGAATTTATTTCTTCCCAGTAGAAGCGGGAAGATTTCTTTATCCAGCTGCTCTCTAGTGACAGAAGTGAAGCGTGGTGCACCGGCACAGTCAAATCCCTCATCTGTTCAGACTCACTCAGAGCTACAACCTTATTCTGTCACCAAAACTGCATTCACTCACTGTGTCTCCCCACTAGGGAAGAAGGGCTTACACAACAACGGGAACCCTGTGGTCCTCCTTGCTATACTCCCAGAGACCCCTGCCAGGAATGTGAGTGGAATGAATGAAATAGTCAGCAACTCCATAAAGTGTACAAAACTCTGGTAATGTCATCCCCATGTAAGAAGGCAGGAAAACAAAGCAGAAGGGATTCATGATCTGCAAAACTCCTAGAATCAAACCACCTGATTCCTACTCCTCTCCAGAAGTTTATACTATCTTTTTCTGGCCAGACCTTGAGCAGCAGACCAGTGTCAGACCCATCTTGCAAGCCCACCAGATGGCATGGGCATGAGTTATTCTGGATTCTACCTCTGGGCTGAAGATAATGTCATGGCCACTTTGGAGAGCCCTGGTGAGAACCCTCACCAAGAATGTGCTGGAAGCTTCTGATGGTTTGTCTAGCCAAGGAAGCCCAAAAGCTCAAGATGAAGCGTGGAGAGACTAAATTTCCCAAGACATAACAGAGGCCTTTTCCTCTGTAACTGCCCCCCACATACACCATGAAGTATTGCAACTGGCTCTGTCAGCTTGATATTCAAAAGAAATGGATCTGACAATAGGGCTGAATAAATCTCAGCAATTTGAAACGTTGCTTTGTTCTCCTACCGTGTCTGAATTTCTTCCACACTATAATAGATCTTCTCTCTTTGCCCCATTTAAATTGAATCCCTCTTTCCCTATTGTTGGAGAGGGTCTGGGTAGAGTTTTGAGTACACTAATATTTGGATCTCTCTCAAAAGCCTTTTCTCCCCACTATCCTTAGCAGTGCACCCCCCCTCATCCCAGCCAATCACAAGAAAAGGGTTCTGAGTTGTTACCAGTTTGCAAAACATCTGCTTTTACTATTTGTATTTGGCATAGTGTGGGGTTGGGGTGACGGGATTTGATTGGCCTCATAGGACTTATTATATTTGATCCATTGCGTGCCAGACCAGAGACCCTCCCCTCACTTGTCCCTATGTTGTGTGCAACCCTGTGGCTGATCTATTGTTGGTTTTTTTGTTCCAAGGCCCAGTTCTAGGGTTAGCTGTCCTTTTTCTGCCAGTGCCTCCAGATCTTGCACTCTTTTCTAAACGTGAGAAATGCTGTTCTCTTTGCTCTTGGTTATGCTCTGGGCTTGAAGGAAAGCAGTTGTCAATAAAAGAGAATCCTGATTTACAAACCGTCTCCTGCTTGGTCAAAGCCAACATTCCTCAGTGCTCTGTTCACATGTGTGTTTGGCTGGCCACTTGTCCAACCAGACAGCTGGGCTGGGAATGGTGGCTCTGGGATCCAGCGAAGTCAGCCTCCCAGTGGCCTGGAATGCCCTTCTCCTTACATTCTTCCTGTCTTCCTCTTAACTGAATGCTTCTCCCTAGCTTCACGCTCACTTCATCCAGAAGACTTCCCTGACCCTTGCCCTCCATCACAGTGAATCAACATGTATGTTGTTTTCTTGTTTCTTCCTTGTCTCCTACATCTCACGATAATCCCATCTCTAATACAGAAAAAGAGCTTTCAAATTAGTAAGCTCTGGGTCTGAATTCTTGTTGTACCTTATATCAAAATGATTGGGCAGCTATAACAAATACTACAGGCTGGGTGGTTTAGACAACAGAAATCTACTTGCTCATAATTCTTGAGCCTAGAAGTCCAAGATCAAAGTGTCGATAGGGAAGGTTACATTCTGAAGCTTGTCCTTGCTTTGTAGATGGCTGCCTATCTCCAAGTATGGCTTCCCATGGTCACCTTTCTGTATATGTGTCTGTCTAGTCTCTTTGTCCCGTAAGGAAGATTAGAGCCTTCCCACGTAACTATTTTACCACAATTACGTCTTTAAAATCTATATCTTTAAATACAGTCCCATTCTGAGGTACAACGTGTGATTTTGAAGGGACACGCTGCAGCTCATGACATACCTTTAGTCATAGCAGGCATTTGTGACCTGGGGTTAACTTTATTCACTTGCAAAACAGAGTTAATAATCCTTCTTAGGATTACAAAGATCAAACAAAATCCTTTATGTCAAGAACTTGGCACTATATAAATTCCAAAGGATTTGAATATCCTAACCTCGAGGGCAGGGTCTCTGTTTCTCTTGTCAACTGATCGACAGATACTCATTTCTTAGTTTTCATGCAGATAGGCTGCACAGTTTATTAGGATCCAGGTGCCTTAGTTAACTCAATTGCTCCAACTGAAACATGGAGCGGAGAGAGCACAGTGTAGGGAGGGCACAGTGCGGAGGGATTGTAGATGCCTTCTCTAGTATTGACCCTTGGGCTAGTTACTAACATCTCCATTTCTCCTCTATGAAAAACAATTTAGATTAATGAACACTACCAGCATTGTTGTATTTATTACGTGAACATGTCCTGTCAGTTGGCTGACATAATGAGTCCTCTGTAGATATAGTTACAAACATTGTAACTGTCAAGAATGGCTTAGCGTAGTACATGAGTACCTGAGCTGGTCAATTTGCCACACTTAATGTGTACAGATGTCTTAAAAATTAACTGAACCAAACAAGGATCTTGGATAATATTCTTGCCCTATAGGCATGGTGCTTAGTCTCTTGGGTGAAATTGGAAATTACCATCACATAAAGCTTAAGAAAGCTGCATCTTCCAGAGCCAAGCATAGCCAAGTAGACAAATGTCAATACATACAATAAATATCCCTTGACCCCTGGTTTGATCTTCAGTTTCAGTGTATGGTCCAAAAGTATTAAATGGAAAACTGTTACAGGAATTCATAAGTTTTAAAGTGCATGATATTTTGAGTAACATAATGAACTCTCATACTCCATTCTGTCTCTCTGAGATGTGAATCACCCTCAAGTCCAGTGTACTCAAGTCCAGAAGCAGAGCTGCTTCTATACAGCCCAGAGTTCGCACAACACACTGCATTTTGTTACATTATCAGTGTGGCCCAGAGTCACCAAGTAAACAAAGAAAGGAAGGGTAGTCATTCCAGGGCTCAGAGATTACCTTTCAAGAGTGGAGGCCAAAGACCAGATCTGTCTTTGGATACGGTTCATTCTTTACACAGTAGATCTGCATTGGTCCTTGACCAGGGCTCTCTTACAGAAAAACAATCACATTTGCCTGATCATAACATTTAATATAACATTTATGTCACAGATACCCCAACATACCCAATCACTATGAATGAATATGCCTAATATTTGGAGGAACCAGTGTGAGGTAGGGATATATTTAAAAAAATTCAATCAGATAGGAGGAACACAAGCAAAGAAATTTGTTGTAAAACTTGGTGATTATAGTTAATAACAATGTATAGTTTTTTGAAATTTCTGAGGATAGATTTTAAGTACTGCTACCAAACAAAATTGTACATATGTGGGATAATACATATATTAATTAGCTCAATGTACTATTCCATAATGTACATGTATTTCAAAATATCCTATTGTACACAATATGCAATTTTTGTTTCTTAATTTAAAACAAATTTAATTCAAAAAATCCAACTAACTTATTCTATAAACCCATTATATGTATTTTCATATTTTTGTCCTAATCTGGTTACTTACTCTACCATTTATTTGAATCATGACAAACTCATACAGGACTATTTAGCACACAAATTAGCTGATAATTCACTAAATCTAGTTCTTTTACAAGCTGCTCATTTTCTTCCATGTTGCATCTGAAGGAGGCTTTTACTCAGTCTCCCAATAATTGGATCATCTGTATCTGTATTGTCATAATACTTATTCACATGACATAGTAGAATCTTATCAACAATACCAGTGTTGCACCATATCTCTGCATGGGAGTAGATTGAACTTGAGGATAAAGATATTGGCAGATTACTAGGGTCTCACTTAGTCATCAACAGTACAGTCCAGATATCATTGTGTTGTATGACCATAATGTCTCCCAGAGCAAAGCCTTGCTTCAGTGCAGACATTCATCCAAACTCATCAGGTTCCAGAAGTGATCTTAGTAACACATAACTTCAACTTTCAAGCAAATGCACAGAAGAAATAGTATCTCTATCAAGCTACCAGTGTAATATTGGATTTCTGCAGTTGCATGATCTTTTTCTTCATCCCTCATCTATCCTTTCTTCTTCTTTTCATTTATCATTGCTTTTGCCCTAACTTTTCCACCTTTAGAGGGGATGGTAGTTTCCATACTTTGTGGCACAGATCACCAATAGTAATACTGCTCTACAAGTATCTGTTCCTTTGCCCATTCTCCTCAACTGGGTGAGGTAAAAAACCAAGTGGGGATCTTTTTCATTACTGTTTTCAAAACAAAACAAAACTAAACAAAAGATAGAAATGATACAGAATTTCAAACAAAAGTAGGAAATTAACACTAGTTAATATATTATATATTGCTATCTTAGAAGTAATTCTTCAGGTTACAAGACTTAGACATTAAAAATGATCAAACAATGAAAGCACAAACTATTCTTTCTGATGAACTTACAGAGATTAGTAATATAGCTATCTGGTGTGTATGTATATATATCCATGCACACATCTATTATGTATACTTCTATACATATAATCTTTTCCTTTCTTCCTTTTCTCTTTTCCCCTATCCAAGCTGTTCTTTCCTTTTGAGCACTTTTTTTCCCTTTCATGTTCATAATATCTATTGTACATTTTAGATATTATTCCTCATTTAGTTTTTAAGTGGGCTACTTTGACCATGAACTGATATAGCCACATTCACTATCAAGGCTAATTTTCTATGTGGGACAAAGGTACAATCAACTCCATCAGGCCCTTCAGAATTCTAACATAAAAGTTCAAAAGTATGTTAAGTTTTCTTACTTAGAGAATATCCTCGCTCCTGGCATTCATAGTTGCAGCTCTTGGTCCTGGGACCACTGAATGAGACAACAGGAAGAAAGTTAGGGTATTGCAGAGAAAATAAAAGAGTTGCTTTGATGTGAAGAATTGTGCAGCCCTAAAGGCACTGTCCGCCCAACCCTTCTTCCAGGATGGGGCTCCATCAATGAGGGCGGCTGCATAGTGAGCACAAGTGATCAGTCCCTCCTATTTGTCTTGTTGCTAAGATTTTAGCTTTCAAGAGAAAATACCCACTGTCATGTGTATATTTTTTTTGCTCCCTGGTTGCTGTGTTCATCATTTGAGACTTTACACATTTATCTCACAGAGGCATGCAAGGACAATTATCCCCATAGCGAGAGGAAGTACCCAACGGGAGACACCATTCACTAGGGCAAGAAGCAACTCTTCAGAGAGGAAACCAGGACTGAGCAGGAAGGAAGGTAGCTCAGAATCCCTCTTCTGGATCCTTAGTGGTTTTATTGGAGTTTTTGGGAAAGGAGGAATAAAGATACCACAGTGATCAGAATAATATCACACCTCCAAAAGGTAGTTCACATGCTCATCCCAGGAACCTATGTTGTTTTGTTTTGCTTTCTTTGTGTCTTTCATCTTTGCAGCCAAAGAGACTTCACAGATGTGATTAAGTTAAAGATCTTGTGATGAAGAAATGAGTCTGGATTACCGTTGCAAGGCCAGTGTAAGCAAGTATCATTTAAAGAGAAAGAGAGAGAAAGAAGAATCAGAGTCTAAGGAGATGTGATGGGGGAGATTTGAAGATGCTATGCTCCCGTCTTTGAGGAATGCTTCTGCAGCTGGGAAAGGCAAGGAAACACATTCTCCCCTCGAGCTTTGAAAGAAACACAGCCTTGCTCACACCTTGATCTTAGGACTTCTAACACTAGAAACATTGGATTTATAGTAATTTATTGCAACTGTGATTGATAGGAAATGAATGCAACTAACTTCCACTGGGGAACAGTAGGATACGTAAGGAGCCCATGCAAAGCTATTTTCTTCATGCTGTGGTCCCTTGGGGACTGTAAATAAAGAAAACAAAACCAGCTTTAGGAGTGCTTACTCTGGAATCCCAAGTCCATAGGTGACACTTGAAGAATCTTCATACCCTTTAAAATTGTAAAATTTTATGTGGAAAAATTTTATGAGGTAGTCCAGGGATCCATGAGTCCTGCAAGACTGAGGAGACCATAATGTTACGTGAAATAAATCAGACACATAAGTTTAAATATCAATGGTTTTTCTTAAATGAAAAACCCAAAATATAAAAAAAGAGCAAGATAAAAGAGAGATTGCAGAATCCAGGGAAATCATTTTCAAATGGGAAGGGAAACAAGGAATGGGCAGGGAGGTGACAAAAAAGAAATAAGATATGTTATGTACATGCACAAACTCCTCACAGTAAACAAAATCATTATGTACTGCAAATGCCGAGAGAGACAGAGAGAGAGAGAGAGAGAGAGAGAGACAGAGACAGAGACAGAGAGAGAGAAGAGAGGGCAGAAATGATGATGAACACCTACAATTCAACCAGCATTATGGAAGGTTGAGTCAGGAGAATTGCAAGTTCAAGTCCAGCCTGGGCAACTTAACAATTTACTGAAACCCTGTCTCAAAATAAAAAAGGACAGGACCAGAAATGTAATACATTGTGAAAGCCCTAAATTCAATCCCTAGCCCAGCACAGTGGGGCAAGAAAGGGGAGGGTTGAGATGAGAAAGAGCTCCAAAGTCAGTGTAAAGAAGAAGTGATGTGAAGCAGGAAGCAAGGTGAGGGAGTACTGAGCAGGTGCACTCCACGAGAGGGTCAGAAGGGAGATGCTGGAATGGAGTAAGCTTCAGGGTTGTCCCAAGACTGAGTCTGATGGGGAAGCAGCCTGCTCTAATCTCCTAGCTGGATCTGGTGGGAGACAGGACATTTTTGCCAAGATGTCATTGCAAAGAACCTTGCCTGCCATGCTTTCCTCTATCTCATTAGCACCACACCTTGGGTAATGGACGAGAGTGCAGGTTAGTGTCAGGCAACTTGCTTTTGTGAGAAACATGCTTCCAAAATTCCTGGGGGTGAAAGAGAGAAGATATTCAGTGCCCATTAACTACTACATTATCATTTTATGACCTAAGAGTAAATAAACCCAAACCACATGTTACATTTCAATATAGATGAACAGAGTGTTCCAGCTAAAGAAAATCATGCCTGAGGATAGAGACATCCAAAATTCATTGTGGTCTTTGGAAGATATTTGAAAGATGCCTGTCCTTCCTGCAAGGTAGTGAAAGCTTAACTAGGTATCTTTATCTTCCTTGTAACAGATAGTCTTGGAAAGGGGATCCTTAAGACTAGTCACAAGAGAAGTGACCGCTTTAGAATCTGCTAGTTTTAGAAACCTGAGGACCCCAGGAGTTGCCGTGGGAGAGACAAGGGAGCATCAACATTGTTCAGCTTACAGTACTTGAACAATTGTTCATGTATAATGCTAAACCCACAGTTGCGTTAGCACTACGTTGCTTAGTATGATTCTGATATAAAGAAAAGTGGAGTGTGTGTTCTTTGAGGGTTGGGGTGGCAGGCAATGAAGTATGTGAGAGGAGAGGGCATGCTTCAGCTGCAGGGAAGAAAATGTGTTTTCTCCATTACAGAATAGTTTTTTCCATAAAGTCAAGCAAATGTTAGTTTGGAAAACTGATCCAACAGTTGCACCTAATGGGCAGTGAGGACTCCAAGGGCAAAGAGACAAAGGGCTCTCTGCTGTCCCAAGGGAGTTGACTGAAACTATTCTAAATAGGGAAATCAAGGGAAGGTGTTAATAGCCCAGCATAAGCTTTCTTACCCCAGGGCATTTGAGCTGGATGTTCTTTCTGCCAAGTCTACTTTCCTGCAGTTACCCTCAAGCCTCATTTTTTTCACTGCATTTAGGTCTCTTCTGATGTGTTGACTTACCAGAAAAGTTCTCCCTCAGCACTCCATCTAACACACACACACACACACACACGCACGCATGCACGCATGCACACGCACATGCACACACACGCACACACAGAGGCAGCGAACAATGCCTTACAAATGGTAACTATCCAATGCAAATCTGTTGAAAGATGTTGAATGCCTAGGTATTGATGCCTCTCTGTGGCATTCTACCTAGGTAACAGCTGCACAACAGTTGAGACCTCTCACATGTTATTTTGGCATTGCCATGTTATAATATCCACATAAGACATAAGACATAAGAGATGAGATTACCCTCGCATAGACTCAAGAAACTCATTTTCCAGTTCATGATTCAAGAATTGCACATATGAAACCCATTAAACTCACACAGCCTCACCCACAAAACAACCAAGATCATGTAGGAGTAACAGGAAACAATGCAATTATAGGATAGTAAGTACAGATAATAAGTTCTTTGGTGAGTTCAGAGGGAGATGCTGGTATGAATAAGGAAGGTCCTTCATAAGAGAGATAAGTCCTGATACCCCAACATACACACTGGTCACATGTGTATCTCAGCCAGGTAGGCTAAAGAGGCACCTTCTTGATGCACCCATTTATAAAGAACTTTGAAGCATCACTGGAATTCATTGGGATTATGGCACCAGGATTATGTAATCTTGACAAAAAGTGGGGAAACTCTCTTTGTTCCTGGCTCTTTTTGATTGGAAAAGCACCACTCACCTAAAATTCTAATGGGAAATAAACATTTATTTAAGTTCCTCTCTAATTTCTCAGGCATCTGGAGAAAAAAATTGTTTTCTGTTACTTTATACATATTAAGCACCTTTTCCACACTGTACTATTTTCTCTCAGTCCTGGAAATACAACCTTCAGCATCAGAACCAGAGCCACACCTCCAAGGTCTGATTCCAGGGGTGGGGGCCCAGGAAGCAGAGACTACACAAAGAGCTCCAGAAAATATCTCTTCAAGAAGTGCTCCAAGGATTTTATCTTTGCCCAGGGGGACTGAAGAATTTTCCACTTTGTGTAATATATATCACTTTAATATTTATGTAGAAAGTAGAATATAGGAAAACAAGTTAATGTTTCTGAATGATCCCCAAGGAGAGGTTGGCTACCATCTTGGTTACTTTTCTCTCATTGCTGAGGTAAATTACCCAACCCACAAAGTTAGGAAACAAAAGATTTATTTAGCTTACAGTTTTTGGAGTTTTCAGTTTATACTCAGCTGGCTCTAAGGCAGGGTGGTATGGCTAAGGGCATCTGTTCACTGTAGCTGCAAGTTACAAGAGCAAAAAGGCAAAAGAGGAAAAGCACACCTCCTTCCCTCCCTTACACTGTATGCCCCTGGGTGGGTGCAGCACTCATTGTCAATCCCAGTGCTAGACAATGAACCAATCATAAACGCTAGATTCAGCCACTTCCATGACTTCATGAGGCTTTGGGGGGACATTTAAATAAACTGCAATATTCCATCCCTGGTCCCCCAAAGACTCATGTTCATAGTTTATGCAAAAGATACTTAGTCCACCTCCAAGAGTTATCAAAGTTCTAAGTTTTAGCATAGCTGAGAAGTTCAAGTCCTAAGTTCCTCTGAGATCGAAGGCAAACTCTTAGCTATGAGCCCCTGTAAAATTGAAAACAAAGAAACATTTCCAATGTTCAGGTCTCAGCTCTATCTTTACAGTTCACAGCTTTCTGACCAAACTCACAACATTTTAAATCAACCCGATGGGTTCTTTGTTCTTGATTCACAACATAAATCTGGCTAAAAGCCCCCAACAATAGCCATGCCACCACTTCAATATTTGACTGCCTTGAAATTTCTTCTCTCAGATTTATCAGTCCACCCCTCTTAATCTCAGTCTTAGGCAAAGTCTCTGGACATGAGAAAAATGCAGACAAACTTTCTGCCAAGCCATAGCATACATCAACTGGGGTCCAACAATCAATGAAGTCCCTTTTCCCAGCAGAAACCTCCCAAACCTGTTCTTTACCAGCAGAATTTCTATCAGGGTTCTGGTCTTCTGAGCTCTGACTAGAATCTCTTATATAGAACAACCTAAGGCATTCTAGGGCTACTCTTACAGGTGACATCTCTGAACCTTTCCAAACCTTACTCACAGCCATTTCCAAAGGCTCTTGAACCACATGGTCAGGTATAGTCATAATAACGACCCCACTTCTGGACCTAATTCTGTCTTGGTTACTTTTCTCTCAATACTGAGACAGAATACCCAATCTCCAAAATTAAAAATAAAACTTTATTTAGCTTACAGTTTTTGGCATTTTCAGTTTATACTCAGCTGGCTCCAAGACTGGGTGGCATGGCTAAGGGGCAGCTATTCATGGTGGCTGCAAGTGACAAGAGCAAAAAGGCAAAAGAGGAAAAGCACACCTCCTTCCTTCCCTTATATTGTATGCTGACTGGGCAGTTGCAACACTCACATCATCAATCCCAATGCTAGACAATGAACCTATCACAAATGTTAGATTCAGCTGCCTCTATGACTGCATGAGGCTTTGGGGGGACATTTAAACAAACCACAATAGGTACAGACTTCCTAGAGTGTTCAAGGTGATAACAGTCTATGAAAAATGATATTTAGCAGACATTAGTATGAGGAGAACTGAGTCAAGATTATATATGGGAGCCTTACGTCATGTTAGTCATGTTTCTGTAAACATAAGACACTTTATGTTTTTAAGATTTTCCTGGCTCCCCAAAACATTTATTAAAAGATATTTAGGTAAGTGCAATTTGTGAATTAATTGCATTTACCTATTGAGAAGACATCCTTTTAAGGTACTTTATGAGCATTTATTTATCAGCTTATTGACATTTAAACAACAAATGTTCTACTAATAAGTATTTCATTCAAATAAAACCACATCAGTAGGACATGGTGGTGCATGCTTGTAATCCCAACACTTGAAAGGCTGAGGTAGGAGGATTGCTGTGAGCTTGAGGCCAGCCTGACCACACAGTGAGAGCCTGTCTCAAAAAACAAAACAAAAAAATCAAAAAATAAAATAAAATCACATCATTTAGAATATGGGAAGAAAATGTTAGAATTATCCATATTTATTTTTACCTCAGAGATATTTATTTCTTTTCATGTTTTTCATAATATATACAACATTTCAGGACACTAGTAATATATCCAATGTATATATAAATGAGTATACATTTACTAGATGAGTATGTGGATCCAATATTTTTCTGATAGAAATGCATTAGCAAAACAATTTAGAGAATACTGAAATCAGTATTTTAGGAATATGACTGCAGCCTTTCTTCCCTCATATCCTTAAAGAAAAGAATTACAGGTTTTTGTAGAACTATGTACACAGTAGGTGCTCTGTTATATTTACAGATGCCTGTTTGTATTTCTCCTGGCTATATTAGTATTTAGGGAGCAAAGGAAGTGCAGTTAAACTGGGAATCAAGAACAGAAACTAATGTAGCCCAAGTTATTTGGAAAGCATATCTCCCCTTTTCTAATTGCTTTTTGTTGTCCTTTTATTTCTTTCAAAATTTTAATTGTCATGGTTTGTATGTGTTTTCTGCTCTCAGATGCTTCAAATCCTTTTTGGAGGAGGCAGAGCATAAATCATAAATAGTTATAATAACAGTCTATGAAAAAAAAGCACTAACTAAACAACTTGAAAGGATAAATGCAATTGCAAGAGGATTGCTCAACCTATTTAACAGAAGTGGTCCTTTTAAGCACTTTATAAGCAATGATTTACATTTAAACAATTAATGTTCTAATTGCTAACATTCTATTCACATGAAGCCAACTGCTTTGGCAATGAACTCTTAGCCTAATACATGACTGCTTCTGCTTGGACTGAGTGCAATGGCAGGTCTTTCAAAAAAATTAAAATAAAAACTAAAAAACAGTGATGTGGACTAGCTCCAATATATTCCTTTGCACCACTCCCTGCCCAAAGTCGGTACTTAACAAATACTCCAAATGGTAGGCTATAATATGTGGAAAGGACATAACAGATAAATCATTCAAAGCCACATTTTTTGAAAAAACAAATTTAAAGAGAAGAAGAATCCCAGGAAGTTAAGGGAGATGTTTGAATTAAAATCGGTGCTTTAACTTCTTCTCTAATGTTATGCTAACACCGAGATCTCTTGTCATTCTTAGCTAGATTTAATTTTGCCTTTTCAGTAATTCTCACTGTCCTTCAAGACAATTAACTCAAATTACCAAGGTTTTAGAGGGCTTCTGATGATTTCATCTTTGCTTATTATTTTGCACCAAGGACTTCCTTCCCATGTGGAGAAAGTGTCCATCTTCCATTTTTGCTTGGCCCCTGTCATTTGTGATGAAGAGAAGTGATGAAAATCTTACCCCCAGTGTGAGGAACTCTGCAGCCAAATGTTGTAAGGGATCAAACCAAGCCCTGTACTGGGAACCAACTCCTTCTTTCAATTGTCTGTGAAGAAATCAACAACTATTGTCTTTTTGAGACATCATGCCATAGTCTCCCCCCCCATCCCCAAGACACATTCTAGGATGAGAAAACCCAGATGACAACTGGTAATCATACAACAATGGGCTTTTGCCTCATCAAGGGTGACTCCAGGAAAAATAATTACAAGCAGGGATGCTCTCCAAAACCCACAGATGGCTCCACCAGCTCTTTCTCCAGAGCTAAAGACAGACCTGACAAACACTATCAGCCTCAAGGATGTCAAAAGTGGAGAGAACAAGAAAAAAAAAGAGAGAAGATGAAGACATCGCTAGCTGGACCAGAAGAGAGGCCAAGGTGGTGAGCAGCGGGAGGGGGATCCTTGAGTGAAAGAACATCACAGCTGACATCATCAGGCAGAGCAGACCAAGAAACAGCTGAGCTAGCAAAACAAGCTCCCAGCAGGCTCTAGAGACAGCCCCACAGCACAGGATAATCCTGCAATAATTGTTCTACAGTGCAGACAATTCCAGCAGTGCTGAGGCAGGATCCCAGGCAAATAAGATTTCTTGAGACAAAGCAGTCTTGATACTTTTTTCTCAGGCTTCAATTTGAGAATGGATCCTGCCCTTGTTCAAGTGATCTAGGAAGAGTTCACAGCAGCCAGCCCACATTAGGAGGCTTTGCCTATCATTGACCATTCATCTAAATGCTGAGCAGTTCATTCCGGGTCCTAAGCCATTTAGTCTTATTATTGAAAACAGAGTTGAAGTAGATCTGTGATTTTCAATTTTTGCTTCAAGTATGAAATCTTTTTTACTAAATTACTATGTAACCTTTTCCATGGGAGGTCAAGATTCAACAGATCACAGGGGAACCTTCAAGTTGAAATGGAAGTGGCTCTACCCTGCATTTCCATGCAGCTGAAGGCCATCCTTAGACCTCAGCACTTGGGAGACAGGTTTGAAATTCCTTGACCAGAAACTCAGAAATGCTTTCCAGCTCTCTTTTTTCATGGCACTGCAACCCTTAGAAACTTTGGGTATTGGAAGTTAGTGCAGTCACTGTGAGCTCTATGGGTCAAGTTGGAGCTGCAGAACGAGAAGGCGGAAGTGTGCAGACAAGGAACAGAAGCATCAGGAGGCGACAGAAGTGCAGCCTTTGGGTAAATGCTGCAGATGCTGTTGTATGCAGTGACAGTGAAACCAGTGCTTCCCAGGAATCCTTGCTGTGGGGCCCGATTTTCACTACCCTCAACCACAACCAATGAGAGATGCTTTCATCTGTAGTTGCAGGAAACTGAAAGAGAAGGTAAAACTTAAGCCAGCTCAGCAGACAACACAAGAGCTTGTCCTTTCACTGCTGTGCACAGGAGCTGAGGCCTGCCAATCTTATTGTCTGCCACAAGGAAGGGGCAGCAGTGAGGGTCTGATGTGTCCATATAATCGCTATCCTGATAGCAGGCCACACACAGGGTTGTCCCCACTTAGAATTGTGTTGGCTTCCCAAAACAGAAGTGGTGGCTCTTTTCCTTCTCTAGACAGAGTGGGCTCATCCTTAATTTGTCTAGAGAAAGCAGATATGTATTTCTAGAAAGATTTAAAAAATGCAAAATTAAGCTATAGAACAAAGTCTAAAATATGTGGTAGAGATTGTAGGTGATACTACATAAGGAAAATGGCAGACAAATGGGGCTAGAGGGAGAAAGTATAATCTTTGAGGACAAGAATGTCCCCACCTTTTGATTATCTTCATGGTAACACAAGAGAAGAAAGACATTTAAAAAACAGATTCTTTTTTCTTTTTCTTTTCTTTTTTTTTTTTTTTGGTGCCGGGGATCGAACTCACAACCTTGTGTTTGCCAAGCAGGCACTTATGCCACTGAGCTAAACCCCCGGTCCAGAAAACAGATTCTTTAAAAGAAATGCACGAATGCTCAGATTATGCTTCAGTTTACTTTTCTGTGTGGTTCATGGACTCTCTTGACACTGACAAGTCCTAGTATTTTGCAAGAACACAGTAGAGTGTTATGCACTGTTTCAGAGATGGCTGCCTGCATCCCTGCCAAGCTACAAGCCATGCTTCTCCCATCTAGGGATACGGTTTCTTCTCTCCTGGACACTGCCCTGGCCTTGTGACTTGCTTTGACCAATGAAATGTGGCTGAGATGACACTCTCAGTTTTCCCTTAAGAAATCTATCAGCTTCCAGTTCCTGACTTAGACACCAGCCATCCAGGCTATCCTATCGACTCATGAGAAACCTCTTCTAGTACCCCCTAAATGACAGTCAACATCAAGACCTCAAACAGGTGGGTGATGCAAACTGGGACATTTTAGCTCAAACAAACCAGTCAAATGAGCCCTTAGCTGAATGCAACTACTCAGTAACCCCAGCCAAGGCCACATAAAACAGAAGAACCATACAACTGAGTCCAGGAAGCACATGGAATGTGAGAAGTAATAAACTATTGTTGTTTTAAGTCATTAACTTATGGGGTTGGTTTGTTATACAACAGTGGATAACTGATGTGGCTGAGCTGGAAGGCAAGAGATTGTGTTTAAGAGAAGATGTGGTCTCTACTCTCCAAAAGAAAAGCCCTGAGTTAGAGAGCTGCATGCTTAAGGGACTCTGGAGGAGGGCTTCAGGAAGCCTATGACTCTCCCTGAAACTGAAGGCAGAACTGGAAGTTCCTGGCCATAGGTACATTTCTCCAAGCAAAAAGATGACAAAATCAATCAGAGTCTCTCACTTCAGAAGTTTCCAAATTTTTCAAAGAAACCAAAGTCTGGTGTACAACTTTAATAAGGGGGAAGCTGCTCTGATTGAAGCCAAATCTCAGACCTCTCAAAATGCTACTTTTCTGTCATCCTCCACAGAAACCCCCAAGACACTCCTGAGGTAGAAAGCCATTTTCCACTACAGAGTATTTCCCCAAATAGCTTTATCTTTTCCTGAATGACATATGCATGAAATCATACAGCATGTAGCCTTTTGAGTCTGGCTTCTTTCATTAGCACAGTGCTTTAGATATTCATCCCTGTCGTCCCATCTATCAGTGGTTCCTTCCTCTATTCTCAGTTATAGTCTATTCTCAGTTATATTCCATCATGTAGGGCCTGTCTCTCCCACATCCACTCAACTGTTAACAGACGCTTGAGTTGTGACTTTTAAACACTGCAGGAAAAAATGAGGGAAAATTGAGAACTACATCGCTTGCACTTTAAAATTTGCTAGGGTTTTCTGTAAGCAGAAGAAGGACAGAGGAACTTACCCCTAATCACTTCCACCCTCAAGTAATGAGAGTTTAAGAGAGGGTGGTCTAACCACCTTTCTGGGATCTACAGCTTTACTTTGTTCACAGGCAAAGACAGACAATACAAGCCAGTCCACCTCCTCCTCCATCCCTGTGCCCACCCACTTTGGGGTAAGTTGGCATCACTGACAAACACGGATGCGGATAAATTCCCAGACAATTGTGTAACAGCATCAGTGTAACAGATAGGCAGGTGTCGCAAACTATGGGTACCCCACACCACACCAGCTTTATCACATTTCACAGTATATCAGGCCTGCCCTTGCCAGCCCCTTTTCCATGAAGGGCCTTGAAATTGATATGTGTGCTGGAGAGGCTGGGACAGACTTCATCCAAAACTGCCTTTGCAGGGTGTGCCTTCACTTTTCTGCCTGAAACAAGCCTCCTGGCCACCTAGAAACTTGGAAGACAATGGGAGAGAATTCCAATCTTGGGATATCCCTCCTATTGATGCCTGTGGTCCCAAAGACTGCTTTTCCACCCGGTAGCCACCAGGAAGTAGAAATCACATAACCTACATACTCTACTCCTGGAATGGTGAAATATGTGCAGTCATAAGGAAATAGGAGTGTCCCAAAACCTCATTCTGTGGGTTGGCACTGAATAGGAGAATCTGCCAACAGAGAAACTGACCCTGGAGTTGGGAATTTGCCTGCCTCAGGATACCTTCTTGCCTATCCCTGCTGCCACTATTATAGTGACCTTCTCCCATGCTGGCCTGGTTCCAGGTGCGCAGACACCCTCCAATACCCTGTAGCCACCAGGACCCTGCAGGAGCTGCCTGCCTCAGTTTCCTCCATCATTTTATTGTTACCCCCAAATAGTTATAGTAACAGCCCTTCACACACTTTTTCCTCACATGTGTATTTTTATTAGTACATGTTTGCAATATATAATGATTGCATTCATCATGGGGAGTTTGTGCACATACATAAACATCTTAATGCTTTTTATGCCCCCTTCTCCTCCCATCCCTCACCGCTCTCTTCATCTTTTTATCCACTTTTCCTTTGCAAAAAAGTGCTGTTTTTGTTTTGTTTATTTTATTTTTTTAGTTTACTAATACATGTTGCAGTATGTGCAATTTACAATCATCTTGGGGAATGGATACATGTACACAATACAGCTTATTTTTTTTAATTGCCTTTCCTTCCCTTGCTTCCCCTCTAATTCCTCTGTCCTGGTTTACATTGGTATTGATATTATTAATCTTAGCTCATGTTATGGGATATAAAGTTTACATTCACTGAGGTCATTACATTTCTGCACATGGTGCATCTTCATTCTACTTATTTCCCCTTCCCCTCCTCCTCACTCCCTGTCCTTGTTTTCTTGGACCACTTCCCTACTACAAGAGATCCATCCCTACATGCAAAGAGTATTTTTATTTTATGTTATGGAAAAAAGTAAAACAAAATTATGTAACAAACATACATTATATGTTGTTACCCTTAAATTAGTTGCTCAGTGTACAAGATATAGGCATAAAAACTTCTCCAATCAATATTTGCACAGACCTTCATTTTTAATGAACTAAAAGACACTAATAGTATAATCAACCTGAATTTTTTCCCTTTTCCTTACTGAAAGGACGCTTCTTAATTACACACTCATTTGAAAGTTTGTTTACTACCATCTGTCACTTATGTATTTTAAGTTCCATATCTTGACCTATCACTGTACACTCAGCACCTGAGAGAGCAGTCAACTGGTTGAATGCTTGATAGAAAGAATGAATAAATTAGTGAATTCCAGAGTGTTTTGTAGGTTGCACCATTAGAAATTGCAGTTATACAACCATTTTTAAGTTATATCAATGGCAACTTTGTGTTCTGACCTGAAATTTACCATTAGAGGATTTACCTTCAGTGACCTTCCATAGACTCAGAAAGCGCATAGGAAGCCATTTGGTACTTGTAGGCTCACCTGGCTAGCTGAGGGACCATGCCTGGCCCACAACGGTCACCTGTGAGGTACATGCCACTGTTCCCGGTTCATATGTGGTGAAACTAGGCAGACTACTTAAATGCCCTACCTCAGCTCAATTTTGTTCATGACTTACATTATACACACATCTGTTTACACATGCTTGCAATTTTTAAAGCCCATGTTAAGGAGTTTAAGAAAGGAAATAAAATAACCTCAGCAAATCGGCTTAAGAATGGAGAGAAATGTAAAGGAGAGGACAAAACAAGCCAAGGGAGCATATATTGTTGGATTTAAAACAACACAGTTAATAAAATGCTTTCACTGTTTTTGAACTTAATGGCAAGTGGGGTTTTTATTGATTTAATTCTTTATACTCACCATTAACTTAATAAAATTGCTTTTTAAATGTGTTCAAGTGCTTTTAGCTCACAATTTTTGAGGTCAATAAAAAGCATTTTAAAATTCATTTTATTGCTTTGCAAATACTGAATTAAGCATTTCTCTAATCTTGAAGAAAACCTCTTTGCAAATGGATATGTTTTTAGAAATACACTTTTGCTTATACACTTTACCATCTGCTATAATTAAAATCTGCTCCCAAATCAGTGAGCAGAGAGACCAAACATTAGTTAGAAAGTTGTGGCTATCAAAGCTTTGTGTCAACAAAAGCTGCATGACTGTTAAATTTTGACAATTATCTTTCTAACTTTTACTATTATAGTCTCTGCTATAAGATATGCAATTTTAGTCAATGGTACTGAAAATTTTGACATACAGAACTTCAGCAGACATAAAGATCCACAAGGTAATTTAACATTAGCATTATTTGGACTTTAAGTCTGTAGTCAGTTCTGAAAAAAAATATTGCATACATTTGCTTCTAGAATCTTCTTTCAAAACTCTGCTATAGCTATTTCTCCTGAAAACCTTAGATTTGAGATTATAGTACAAGTTCTACAAGTGGCATTGTCACTACATAAAAAGTTTTATTCACAATTTTATAGTCTTATGACTTTTTTAATACTGAAAAATTCCTGAATACTGACATTCCTATAAACAATGGCAAAGGGGAAAAAAAGACCATCACCACTGCAGCCCGCTAAGTGCAAACACATTTCTCATGTGCTGCTCATCCTCCTGTTAATGTCCCTGGGCCCATAGTTCTGTCAGTGCAGGGTCAGAAGTGCCATCCAAGCCCAGAGGATCTAGAAAAAAATCGGATGAGGGCAGAAAGACAGGTGATGCCTTCTCTGCCTTTCCTCCTAAAAAGAAGAAAATGAAAACATGAAAGAAGCTATTAATGAAAGCAGCAGGATAAAAAAATAGGAAAAGGAGCACACAAAAAATACAAATAGACTTCAGGTCCATTATGCTCCTGTGGCCAGGTAGGGTAAAAAGAGCTAATCCTAAAGGCATGTGTGAAAACCAAGGTTTCACAGTGACACACAGCCTGACCTACAGGGGGAAGGGAGGAAGTGTTTGTAGCACAACAGAGGCAGAACCACAAAAGAGCACACAGATGCCCCCAATGCAGTCCTGAGAGCAGCTGACCAGTAATGTGGATAGCAACGAACAGTTTCAACCACAAACAGCAGCAACAACGTGAAACCTTCTTTTAAATAACAGTCGCTCTATCTGTGAAAACGAAAAGCAGCTCTTACTCTTTCACAGACTACAGGCTTGTTAGGGCTATTGACACTCAGGCCTCACCACATACTAGCAACCCTGCACGGGCCTCCAGCAAAGAGCCACAGTGGAAGGCTGTTCCTCCATGCATTTGAAGATTATAAATTTGTGAGTTAAACTTGTGGCTATGAGCCCCTCTGTGTTCCCTTGACCTCAGACACTTACAGCAGAGTATATTAGTCAGCTTTGCCTTATCAGGACAAAACACCTGAGATAGTTAACTTACCAAGAAGAGGTCATTTAGCTCACAGTTTTGGAGGTTTTAGTCCATGGTTGAATGGCTACATTGCTCTGGACTTCTGCTGGGAGTGCGAGATAGGAAAGGCAAGGAGTGTGCAGCATGGTGAGATCACTTATATCACAAATCAGGGAACAAAGACAAGAAGAGGCCAGAGTCTCACAATCTAGGTACAGGCCCAGTGACCCAACAGCTTCTAGCTAAGCCCCATTTCTTAATGATTCTGTCACTTCCGAACAGCGCCATCCAGGGTACAAAGCTGACCTTTAGGGAGCACTTATCTGTACAACAGCATAAGCTTCATAATCTAAGATTAAGAGCAAGTATAATCTGTCCCATAACCTCCACTTTAGATGCTGGACAGCCCTGTGTGGACAGCTTGCCTTCTGTTACACTCCCACAAGCTCACTGGCTAAGAACCTGAGCAATACACAGAAACGTGGCTCTATCAGTTTCTAATAATAGGATATGAAACAAACTACTTAAACCTTTATGTCCTTCTAGTTCTTCTTCCATAATGTGTGGATGGTACTAGAAACCTATATGACCTGTTCTAGGATTAAAGGAGGCCTAATTGAATACGCTTAGAATATTATGTAGCTCATAGTAGCTACCATTACTACTCAAAGCTATTCCCATTGGCCAGGACTGCTGGGAATACAGTTTAATTTATCCTTCTTTACAATAGAAGTTAGAGTCAAAAGGTATGAATTCTACATTTTCTAATTCCTTTTCATCATCCTCTTTTATCTCTGACTGAACTATAATTTTCCTGAAACTTAATTCTCCCATTTTTGTGGTTGCCTCACTTAATAGCCACCAGTATCATCTTTATCACCACCATCTCTACCCCTATCCAACATCCACAATGAACAGCACTCTGCCCCTCTTCTATTCCCCTCTTCCCAACAACCACCTTTGACCCACACCCATCCCACCCCCCCAAAGACTAAGCGTTCCCCATCATCACCTCCACAGCCACTTACTGACTTCAACATTTAAGTCCCTAAGTTCTGATCAACATCTTATTTATTCTGTTTGCATTTTTGAGGGCACTATTATATTTTTAAACCATCTCTAAATGTTTTTGAAGTAAAGCAATGTATAAACAAAGATATATAACTGCCCATTACTAATAGAAAAGCATGAAAACTGTCTAAATTGTTCCAAAAACCTAAGTAATTTTGTCAATAGCAGTTGAGTAAATAATGTGGTATATTATTAAAAATAAAAATGTATAGGGATTATCTTGTTTCTGCTTTTGCTATGTGTTCATCATTCCATCCAGATTTGTTGACTTCTAGGAGACTCCATTACTTCTTCTCTAAAATGAAGATAAGAATTTGGCAATAAACAGAGTTAAGATGGAGTAGAATGACAGATATGAAAATATAGTGGTAAAACTCTAGCCTTTAGTGCAAGTGTCAAGCTGGACTCATTTAGCCATTGTCCTTAAAGACCTTTGCTGTAATGAGAATGGCCTCACCCCAATTTTTGTTAAAGTGCATTAATAAGTAACCAAAATGCAAAGTGGTTTCCACAGAAAGTGAGAAGCAGAAGGGCCTTCAGGGTACCATAGACACCTGGTCCATAAAGCTGGTTGCTGATAAGAATGAAGCCTTCATTCTTCAAAGAGTAGTAAAGAAGTTTCAGGAGAAGAACTTGGGGATTTCTTCATGTTCAGCAAATATAAATCCACTTCTTAGTCCCACTTGGCATGACACTACTCTCTTTCAGGCCCCATTTTTTGCATAAATGTCACAACCAATCCAGGAGGCAAATGCAATGTTTAAATCTGCCTCCATCCATTGCAGAAAATATTTGTCAAAAAATCAACTTCTCTAGAAATATTAATTGTCCCTCCACATTACCCTAAATGGGACACAAATAAAAAAGTTTTTCTGAAATCAATTTCTACTTCATGTTTCCTGAAAAACAGTGAGGCATACTTCCTAACGTTTATGTACAGTACTCCTCATAAGAGTGTCCAGGAAATCTTGTTGAGCCCCTCTCCATGTTCCACCCAACTGTGGATCACTCTGTGGATGCCTTTGACGCTGGCCATGTACCAGGCTCCACATAAGACAAAAATTGTGGCATAGCCTTATGTCTGTCAGCCTTGGTCTAACCACTCACTTCTTTCATGTTCTCACATGCTAACTACATTCATGATGTTGGTCCTCCTATCTACTGTCCTCACTATTAATTTGCTATTTCTAGCCTTTATTCCTTAGACTTAATACTCGGTACTTTCTTTTAGTGCTCTATCTCCTGAGCCCCACTGTAAGATCATCCATACTTCTCTCCATCTTCTCCAAGCTCCTTTGCTGGACCTTGAGTAATTCCTCAGGTTACCCCGATGTTTTCCGGTGGTACCTCTGCTGGGTTTCATTACACCACCTTGCATCAACTCACAGTACATTCAACACTTGCTCACTGATTCTTGAAACTTCTTGAATAGGGAACAAAGTTATCAAATGTGTAGTCCCCACCAACACGCTAAGAATGCCAGCAAATGGAGATCTCTGGTTGTGGAGGAAGCTCAGGCTGCATGAGCACACGGCATGCATGTCTATTTCTTTAGGAGAATCCTCTACATATTAAGTGGCCTTGTATTGCATCTGTAACAAATGCTCTTTTATAGTGCAGACAAAATTGCCTTCCCTTTATCTGGTGGTGATGGTAAATGTGGACCTCCTAAAAGATTATGTTTGGAAGGGGGCATGTAAAGCAGTTTAGTCTGTTCACCTTGGGAAAGACAACTCAAAGAAATGTGTGACCGCTCAAATCTCTTCATTCCCAGGGTCGCCAAGCTTAGCCCCAGCTGGGAACTTGGCATGGAGCTGCCTCTTCTAGCCGGGTTTCCATTACTGTAACAAGTATCTAACTTAATCCGTTTATAAAGAGCAAGGAGGTTTTTTAGGTGCACAGTTTTAAAGATTTCAACCCATGAATGGTGGCTCCATGGCTTTGGGCAAGGCAGCACAACTTAGGGGAGCATACGATGGAGTTAAACCATTCATTCCACAGCCAGCAAGTGAAAAAGAAAGAAGAAACTGAGGGAAGATATCCTTTTACAGAGAATATCCACAATGGCCTAACCGTCTTGTACTATGCCCCCACCTCTTAAAGGTTCAACTGCCTCTCAATGGCATCAAAGTGAAGACAAAGCCTTCAACTCACAGACCTTGGGAGAACATTCCCTAGCAGGTATAGAACTAGAACACGAAGATCCCAGCTAAGAATTCAGGGGTGAGGAGTCTGCCAGATTCAACACCAGAGACCAAGAGAGAAACAGCATGAAAGCAAGAAGCAAAGTCTGTCTCACATACAAAAATTTGGAATCTAGACTTATGAAATCAAGACCCAATGACATCTATTTGCCAATCACAAGTAAGAGGTTAAGATGAGATTGAAATAAGGAGGCTGAGATGAGATGCGAGTAAAGAAGAAGTCCAGAGCAATTCCTGAAACAGCAACTGGAGCATTAGTCCTGCCTTCCTGGACTAACAATGGTCTGACGGACAATCCACAAGGCTTATCATGCTTCTTAATTCTTTTATGTGTTTAGACACTCTCCTCCAGAGACTCATTAAGGAGCTTCAATTTGGATTGGTAAAATTTACCACAGAACATTCTGGAATTTGTTTTATCTTCCATTTTCTAATCACCAGTCACATCTCATCTCTTTAATTCTGATAAATTCAAAAAGAAGATGAGTCTACATTACAGGTTGATATGAACCAGAGGGGAAAAAAATGAAGAAACACTATTTAATAGTGAATTCTTCAATATTGTTTAAATTCACAGGATGAATGAATATTGGAAAAGACATGAAAATAGCACTTTAGACATTTAGGTTCGAGTAGTGGGAGGAAAGAAAGCATTAGAATAACTGAATTTTTATATACCCTGTTTTCTAAAGTAAGGAAATACTTTTGACTCTCCCAAGGAAATACTTTGTTGAAGCTACACAAATTTTCATTGCCTGTAAAATATAAGCATTCTTATTTACAGCATTTAAAATAGGATAGTCAGGCATTTGGGGTGTAGTAGGTTGTGGAGGGACTTAAACAAGAGTAGTCACAATTAATGACCTTAGACACTCAAATCATGGAAAAAACCTAAATCACTATTATACTTGTTGAAGAACTTTAAAGCAAAAACCTAGTATCCTTGATTACATTACTAATTTGTTTAGCAAATTCTTCTTGTACATAGAGTTCATCCTGGGTCCATCGTTTCAACATTTATGGAATTTTAATTCATAAGTATTTTAATACAGCACCAAATAATCTGTCACCCAGTTCACATCCAGCTCTCATTGCTACCCAAACAACAACAAAAAAAAACAAAACCAAAAAGTAGGGAATGCAAACTTTTACTATATATTAACTGCAATTAAACTATAATGTCATTTATAGCTGTTAAAAATGGTGTCATTTAGGGATTGTCACTTTATTTATAAGGGGCTGAAATGAGCCTAGAAATCAGACAATGTTGACTTAATTGTCTGAGGCATGGACACAGCCTCATACTAAGAACAGCACACTACACTCGTATGTATCCCAGGAAGCAGACTTGACTGGCTGATTATTTCTGGACATCTTTGTCTACTAATGTTGACTTCAACAAGATCAATATTTACTCAATCGCAAATGTGTTGTTATATTAGGAAACTGGAAAAAAAAGTAGCTCAAAACAAACATGCACCTCAGTTCAAGAAGCTGTGAAATCCCCTGCTTGCAGTTATTATCTTTTTCTGCACACAAAACCAGGAATACCTGAATCTCAGATGCATGGGGTTCCCTCAAGACACATCTACTGCAGCCATGGCAGGGGTGCAGGCAGATGTGAAGCCCAGGTGACTGTCAGGGATTAGAGTCACTTTGGCACCCCAGACACAGAAGGAAGGCCTACTCCACCTAGAGTCTGAGGTTCACTGCACACAAGGCCACCCTCATCTCCCTCCAGCATGGCACCGGCTCTTGATTTTATGTTTCTTTGTGAGTACCATGAACCAAGGTGGAGGCGATCAAGGACTTTGTGTCAGTTTCATGGTGGGCTAGGCTGGGGACAAGGAATTCCTAAGAGGAAAGCTGGTTATTACTGGTGTTATAGCTCTGTACAAACTGTGAAACCAAGCTCATTGCCTCATGAAGTTAAAGAATTAAATCACAGACAAAAAAGAAGGAAGTTAGAAAAGGAGAGAGTTTATTGGAAGTAAGGAGAAGAAAACTAGCACCTGCTGGGTATCCAGGAGGTGTCCCAAATGGATCACCACCTGGTACCTCAGTTCAGAACTTCTTATGAATAAGTGGAGCGCAGGAACTGTTCAATTGTTTAGTGACCACTGTCACATGCAACTCTGTGGGTTTAAAATGACCGATTGGAACTCAAGCTCTCTAACCCAATTACCTACTTCATAGACCTTAAAGGAAACCAAGATCTTAAAGAAAATTCAGTTACAGTGTTCTGCATTTCAAGTTCCAGGAACTTAACAAAGGATTGCAACTGTCTTAATAGGGAAGGAGAGGGATTATGTTCCATATTGTCTGAGGAAGTTCATTCTTGGTCTAAAATCCTAATCCACTGCCTATTATTTTAGTTCTTATCAGTGTGACTGGTCACCCAACTCTATCTCAGGCTCTTTCCCTCACTAGCGGCCTGTTTGTAAACTGATTAGCTAAGCTGTCTGTTATACTGGAAACGCCAAGAAAATCAGAACGAGAATTGGTCACAACAGGTGGCCCCACAGTGTGCTTCCTTTCTTGCTTTCACACAGAGAGATTTCTGGGCTATAGGCTCCACTCTCCCCACACTCCTTCCTCTTCCTGCACCCAGGGCACACACGCCTCCATCTACTTCTCTTTCACTCTCTGTCGGGTCTTAGGAAGCCTGCTTCCCCTGCACTCAGCCCCACAGTGCTAGCTGTGCCATGTCCCATGTAGCTTCCTTCTGTTACATTTCAGAACCCATAGGCAGCATCTGTCTTTTTCTGTCTCTCTCCCAGTCAGCTAAGAGCTTCTCAAGGACAAGAGAAGTGCCTTGCCATCTCTGTATCCCAAGTACTAGCACAAATTTGTACAGGAAAGGCAATCAAAATGCTTTGAACTGACCAGTGTTTGACATTCTATATATAAGTTTTCCTCTGAGAGGAAGAAACATCGTTTATGCCTTCCTTGGAACCCACTATCATGATTAAGATTCCAAAGAAAGTGGCTGATAAAATATCTTCCCCTGAAGTCCCTTCAGAAATACAGTGCTGTCTCTATAATACAATTCCACCACTATCACCTTATAAGTGAGAGGGAAAAATTGTGCAAAAGAAACTTTGTTCTTTTGAAACTACCTGGCTCTGTAACTGCCTCACAACTTTGTAATTATTTTCTTGACTCATGTAACCATGACAACTTAACTGAATATACAGGATGCCTGATTGTATCAAGCATCATAAACTGATGATCATTAATATACCCTTGGAATCAATGATCTCACCCTGCTAGGTAATCAGAAGAACCTCCAGGTTGATCTGTCTGGCCTTCGTACGTCCTTCATACTTCCTGCTTGTATATCATATAAAAGCCCTAGACCACCAGAGACTGGGGCCTAATATTCTGGAACTGATCCCAATCAGTGCCCATCCATGTAAATAAATCTGTCTCTAAGTCCTGAGTATTGTTTTGGTGTTTCTCCTTGCCATTGCATAAGCAAGCCACCAGAGTAACAATCCCTGAGCATATGAATGATACATCTTATAGGGCTCTTCCACCATGTTTGGATTTTTTTCTCACTAGAATGGGGTCCCATATGTCCTCCTGGACATCCTTCTTCCTCTCTAGGCTGAGAATTGGATGCCTAAGAGCATTTATGCTGTGGCCTAGCCCCATGTACCCAAGTGCCCACTGAATTGCCAGTTTTCTGAAATATATTTC
>PVJX010011868.1:0-52144 GCA_004027295.1 Dolichotis patagonum | reverse complement strand
AGCTATTCCACTTCTAGGCATATTCCCAGAAGAACTGAAAACATCATACCACAGTGATATATGTGCACCCATGTTTATAGCAGCACAATTTGTAATAGCCAGATCTTGGAAACAACCTAAGTGCCCATCAACTGAGGAATGGATAAAAAAGTTGTGGCATTTTTATACAATGGAATACTACTCAGCTATAAAGAATGATCACATCGAGGTATTTATAAATAAATGGACACGACTTGAGACCATTCTCTTAAGCGAAATAAACCAAACTCACAAGGGTAAATACCATATAGGCTCCCGAGTAGGAGATTTGATAAGAGTGTATAAGACTTTATGGTAAGCATGAGTCCCCATCTCATAGCTTTGAAGTCTTTCAAAGTTTTCAATCATCAATTGGAATGGTTTTATCCTGTTTTGTTTGACTATATCATGCATGATGATATGAGCAGCTGTTTTGAAGAAAACAAAACATTATGACAGCTATTGCTGATTTAATATCATCCTTCTTAGAAGTCCTACTATACTTCTTTTGTTCTACTACCATTGGTTCTATCTATCACATTGTGTCTTATTGGAATTTGAGTATGTGTGATAGTTTAAACAAATTTTTTTTTATCGAAAATGAGATATTTTAGTACCCATTGATCAATTTCTGTTATTTGGTTCAGAAAGCCCCATAATTCTTTCACTCTACCCATGGCTTTATACTATTGTGTTGTGTTTGATATTATTGTATTTGAAACTATGCTCAACTATAACAGAGTAAGAGATATGGTGTTAGCTACTGTTGATGTCCAGTTGTCTTAATGTAAAGTACTGTGTTGCCTATGTTGTCCTCTTCTGATCTGCTCTGTACTGCCCCCTTTTGTTTTATTCTCTTTCAAATAAAAAGAAATATATTACATTAAAGTAAAATTCAGCATAAAAAAGTAGATTTTGAAAAGATAGAGGAATGCTAAAATAACATTTTCTAAATAGATGCTGGTGTCAAGTTACCATGATATTTATGTCTCATTGATAAAGCTTAACAGGCAGATGTAAGTTTTATTACAGCTTGCAACATTTTAAACTTAGGCTGAAAACCTTGAATGACAATTTAAAATATGACATAAGGTACTTTCTGTTTTATCTACTTATTTTTACTAATCCGTGTTTGCCATACACAATGAATACATTGATGATTGGAGTTGTACACGTACATAATGCACCCTAATCCTTTCCTTTCTAATGAGTTTTTTTACATGTGCAATAAACAGAAAAACTTGGAGAACGTTATTTGAGAACTAAAAGTAGAATTATGTGTTCATACAGCACGCTTATCATCAACTTGACAAAATCATGCCAGACTGCAGTCATAAACATATTAACACATATTTTCTTCCTCATGTTAGTCATTTTTCTTTGCCAATACACACGTGTATCTACAATAGCTTAAGAATGCTTTTAATTTGCATTTTCCTGATGACTATTTAGGCTGAGGGTTTTTTTCATGTATTTTCAGTCTTTTCTGTAGGGGCCTAGTCAGGCTTTCACCCATGTATTTTCCCAGGCTGTTTGTGTTTTTCTTGTCACTGTGGAGGAATTCTTGACAAGTTGTAGTTCAGGCCTTCTTCAGTTACGTGTGTTCACTATACTTCCTTCAATCTCAAGCATTTTAATTTTACCCACTGAGTGAGATTATTTGATGGACATTTCAGTGCAGTTTTGCACCTTATTTAGAAAATTTTACCTCACAGCAAAATCACAAAAATTCTATTGTCTCCTAAAATTTCTTTCTCATTTATTCAGCTTGGGCTGAATGGCTGCCATGTCCGCATCTCTGTCCACCTCCCCCACATGAGTGCTTGGCCTAGCGCTACTGTGGGCAGCGCTGCCCTTTGCCGGGAGGAGACTGAGCCAGGTGCCCACTGAGCCACTTCCTTGTCCGAGCAGGTTGGTGTCCGGGCTTCCCCCACACAGCAGCTCACCAGGCTCTGTCCACCCAGGCCACTGCCCCACACTGCCCGGCTTTTCTGGACGGAAGACAGGAATTGTGTGCCACATGCGCTCTGCGAGGTCCTGCTGCCATCTGCCGCTTTTTATCTGAGGCTGATGTGGAGGAAGGGACAGAGGCTCCAAGTCTGTGTTCTGCGGTGGAGTCCAGGCAGGGTCCAGGCCCTGATAACAAGACCACACTTCTGCTCCTTCTGCTGCCAGTGTCCCCTGGACTTTAGAAGAGCATCACTGTTACCATCATTTCCCCGAGTTTGCTCGGGAGCAGAAGGGGCTGGGGCTGCAGTATGTGCCTCTTTCCCAACTGGCCTTGCTCTTGGGAGGGTGAGCATCCTCCCTCCTGCCCAGGAAGCCTGGCTGGAGTTGTCTGTCCAGAGTGTAAGCCCGCAGTGGGCGTCCAGCGACTCATAGCCCTGGGGGGAGGGGCTGTTGTCCTGGGCCAGTGGGCTGGGGCTGTGGCTGCCACATGGCTCACGTCTCTGGGCCAATGATTTGTCCTTGACCTTGTTCTGATTTATAAGCCGTATGTGACAGCACTGGCTCCCCAGGGGGCTGTCAAGGAGTCAGTGGGATGGTTTTTTAAAGCTCCTGGGATGGTGCTGAGTGCTCGTGGTCTGTGCCCTAGACAAAGGGAGTGGCAAGTGGGGCAGTGTCCATAAATATGAGAGGCAGAAAAGACAGGTGCACAGGATTAGCAGCTTGGGTTGGTAAGTGGTCTACTACAGCTACCTCCGCCATTCAAATAGGGTACACTGAGGAAGGAGGGGCACGCTGGGCCTGTACCCAGAGTCCCTGTGTTTGGTCATCAGAAAAGCTACCCCAAAACCTCTAAATGGTGAGTTTCGAGATGTTTCTTTTAAAAAGCAATTGCCAGAGGAGCTCAAATTGTTGATGTCTGTATACAAAATATTATGAAATGCCAAAAAGTTATTAAGCAAACCACTTTACTGATACATAAGCACATGTATTAAAGGCAACTGGAACATAAAAATTGAGGATACAAATTGGCTTTGTCAAAAACGGGAATAATTGTCATTAATTTTCTCTGAAGATTGCCAAATATATCTTAGGGTGATCATGGTATAAATTCAGAAAAGACAGAGCACAAGAGAATTAAAAGTATACAACTCTTTGTTGTCAAAAATAGACAAACTCCTACTGATGTAGGAGGCTGGGTGAATTCCTGCTGCTGTCCCAGGCAGGGAGAGGACCCTGCTAGTGCAGAGGACATCGTGACCCCCACCTTAGGAGACCCAGGCTGGGGAGTAGCAACACCATGGTCCTCAGAGCCCTTAATGGTGGTGGGGGACATCACAGCACCAATGCGCCGCAGCCCCATCTATACACTTCCCGTCTTCTTAAACCTCGCAGAGCTGGATTTGTCAGAAGCCAACAAATGCTCTGATTTTCTGAGCAGTGGCATTTCCAGCCACCTGGAGGGTCAGTAACAGGGTCACACTTTGTAACACTAGCACAAAGCCTCTGGTCCCTGGGCCTGGCCTCCGGAGTGAAGCAGTGCTGCAGCTTGGCCAGGGGCAAGGGCAGGGACCTTAGGGTCCTCCTGACCACTGCCAGGGGCGAAGGCCTGGGGAGCAGGGCCACGGGGAGCGAAATTCTCTCCTTAATGTGCAAGGAACAGGCAGTGAGCTAGTCAGCCTTTATTCCTGCCCGGCGTGAGGGAGCTGGTGTTGCTGGTCTCTGGGAAGTGACCTGTGGTGTCTCTCGTGCAGTGTGAGCCTCCTGCGAGCCTCAACATCTGGTCACTCACTGTGATGTGTGTTCAGCCTGGCATCTCCATGGACCGGGACCAGGGAGCCCTGCCTGTTCCCCTCACTTGGACCCCAGCAGCCCGCTGCCCAGCTGCTCAGCAGAATCGAATGGGACTGTGCTGCCAACTCCTTCCCATCTTCCTGGCCCCGGAGTCACTGTTCCCTGGATGGCATCAACTAAGCCTCACACAGAAAGGGCGACACTGTCCCTTCTCTACTGCAGAGGCCAAGCACAGCACTGGAGGAGGAGAAGGACTGAGCTTGGTATATGAGTCCTTGGGGTACCACCACGGCCATTCAGTCACCGAGACATGGGGACATGGCACCAGCTGAGGACTGGAGCCACTGTGATATGGTTTTCTTACTGTCACCCCAGGCAGCTCTTAGAAGCTCATCCTGTGAGTGGAAGCTGGGTTGGGCTTCTGGGTGCCTCAGGAACTGAGCACCACCATGTACGGTTGGGGGGCGCTTAGAGGAAAAGCACTATGAATGCATGTGGGGGACCCCTGTTCCCAAGAATGATGCCAAAAAATTGTGGAGTCAAACAGAAAATCTACGTGGGTACAAGCTCCACAAAAACATGATAGAAGCATGATGTATGTATAAAACGTACTTTCTGGGGTTATTTCTCACAAGCTGCAGACTCACCCCTAGAGCTGATCACCAACAAGCCTAATGACAAATGAAAAGGAAGTGGCCTAACTCAGGGCAGCAGATCACACCATGGATGCCTGTGCCCCAGCAGCTGCACATTTTTATTACTCCATCCCCAAAGAACCTCCAGAACGCGTGTCCTTCCTAGCACCCTTCAGTGACTCTGGGTCCCAGCAGAGAGTACAGCTTTTTCTTGACAAGTCGGAAGCCAGGGCTGAGAATCAGCGTACGCCCCAGGCCAGAGGAGAAGCAGCCTCTGCTGAAGATGTTCCTGAAGCCGCCCCAGGAGCCGGGCTCCTGCTTGAACACCAGCGTCAGCTCGAATGTGGGTGCCACGCTGGTGTCGCACACAATCCGGCCCAGCCTCTTGCACACATCGCCTGCTTCCAGCTGCACCTGTATCACGCAGCTCCGCAGGCCACAGGGCTCAGTGGATGACAGCCGCAGGACGTCCTGGGCGATGCGTCGGGTCAGCTGCTCCGGTACCAGCACTGTGGAGCAGCCCAGTTTGGTCCCCTTGGACCTGGACAGGCATTGCTCCAGCATGGCAGCCAGGCTCCAGCACGCTTGCTCCTCGATCACTGCCTGCTGCAGGTTGGGCTCAGGGGCAGCATAGTCCCAGTAGTCAAAGTCTGCACAGAACCAATAGTTTAGGTAAGAGGGGATGGGGGGACCCAGGACTGCAAACACACGGAAGGTAACACCCACTGCTTCTGCCTGCAGATCTGCCTGATGCTCCGGGAGGCAGCCAGCCTCGCTTAGCTGACTAGGGAGCTGATGCAAGAAGTCGTGGGAAGGCCATCCACGCGCTGATGGCTTGGATAAATAAGGTAGAAAAGATATAACCATTTCCCTTTAAATTTATATATGTGTACACAATCTTAAAGACTATGGGTTATCCAAGGTGACCAGTGTTTTTCGTTTTGTTTACTGTTATTATTTTGGGGGGAAGGGCTTTCTAACTCTAGGAATACGTCTGCAGAAGGAATTTTGCTGTGGTTCTGCAGTGTGTCAGTCAGTCCTGAGCCTGGTGGTGGAGATCGAAGACCCACTGAGCTGCTGCGGTCCCTGCAGCCTCCCCTGGGAGGAGCCCCACCTCACCCTGTGGGTGAAGGACAGCTCACGAAAAAGACCTGTGAGGGCCACAAGGTTATTTTTAACTGCTGGGTGGTTTTTCTTAGCTAAGCAAAACAAAACAGTCCCAGGAAAACAGAATTAGATTTGCTCAAAGGAAAGCAGATAGCTGAGCACTGGGTCCCCCACTTCCCAAGTTAATGCCCCAGGGGTGACAGGTGACCATACCACCTGCAGTCCCTGCTGGCTCGGCTGTGCCCACTGTCCCAGGGCCTTGCCTCCCTGGGCTCCCTGCTCTCCTAGGAGCCTGCACTCTACCTTTCTTTCTTTCTTTCTTTCTTTCTTTCTTTCTTTCTTTCTTCCTTCCTTCCTTCCTTCCTTCCTTCCTTCCTTCCTTCCTTCTTTCTTTCTTTCTCTCTCTCTCTCTTCTTTCTTCTTTCTTTCTTTCTTTCTTTCTTTCTTTCCTTTCTTTCCTTTCTTTCCTTTCTTTCCTTTCTTTCTTCTTTTTCTTTAACAACTCTCTAGGGCTCCTCCTGTACCTGAGCTGCACATGGAGGGCTGAGGGGAGCATGGCCCACAGAGTGGGGTCAGACCTCATTTCTTTCTAATCCAGGAAGCCCCGAGTCCAGGCCACCCCCCTGCTCTCTGTATGGCTCAGGAGGAGTCGCTATCATTGCCTGTGACCCCAGTGACTCCAGGAGGGGACCTGGGTCTATGCACAGGCAGGGTCTGCTTGGTCATAGAGAGAGGACAGTAGGGCAGTGGTGGGCAGAGCAGAGCAGAGGGAAGGTGTGGACCACAGGGACGGACTGGCTGCACCCTGAGAGTGGGAGGGGCGCTGGGGTGCAGAGGCCCTAGGGTGTGGACGGTCCTGGGGTGCAGGGGAGGGGCGAGGGTTGGGCTGTGCATCCCGCTACACTCACCGCTCTGCGCGCTGCCGGTGGCCACCATGTCCCTCGCGTCTGTCCCAGTTGCAGAGGGAGGAGGGGACCTGGAGGGCTTGGGGACCGGCTGGTGCAGGGTGAAGCGGGCCCAAGGGTCTGTGAGGCCTGGCAGCTGCCCAAGTGCCCACTCAGAGCCCCTCCTATCTCTCCTGCCCTTGGCCTAGGCTGCTCGCTTGCAGGGCGGGCAAAACCAAGGCAGGCGCTAGGCAAGGCCCTATGCTCCCCGAAACCCGCACATGCCACTGCTTGGCTTGCGCTCGCAGGGTGCTCTCTGCCGGCAGTGGCTCTTATAGACACGGAGGAGGAGCCGGGGTGGGGCGGAGGAGAGAGAGGACTCGCCAGTCCGCAGGGTGGGGGTGGGGGTGGGACTCGCCGGGCCAGGACATTAAAGGCGGATCAGGCTGGCAGAGTTCCCACCCTCCGGGTTACAGCCGGGCTGCTGTGCAGTGAGCAACACAAGAAGCAGCCGGCCAGCTAGCAACCAAACGCGCAGAAGGAGGGGCTAAGACTCGGAGCGGAGCCTGGGAGCCGGTGGAGGCCTGTGGGGAAGGCAAAGGCCAGGGTCAGCTCCATTGGGGATCGCTGGGTCCGGTCCTCAGCAACTCTGCTGCCCAGGCTGCGAGCTCAGTCACAAGCACGACAGCAGTGTACACAGGGCAGGGGCACTGCAGCCTGAACTCTTGAGCCCAGGAGCTGCACCCCAAGGCCTGCAAGGGCAGTGTCCATGGGGTCCTCTTTGAGGTGAGGACACACCCCACTCCATCCCTGCCCATTAAACAGCAGGGCCCAAGCGGCCTGCAGCAACTCCCTGCTGAAAAACCCAATTTCTATTACTGAAATTGAAAATGTAATTAAGACCTTGCCAACAAAGAAGAGCCCAGGCCCAGATGGATTCACTGCAGAATTCTACAAGAAATACAAAGAAGACTTAATGCCGACACTCCTCAAACTCCTCAATGAAATTGAAAGGGAAGCAATTCTTCCTAAGTCATTCCTGGAAGCAAATATTATTTTAGTACCAAAACCAGAGAAAGACCCAACTAAAAAAGAGAACTATAGGCCAATCTCCCTAATGAATATAGATGCAAACATTCTCAATAAAATATTAGCAAACAGGATGCAGCAAATCATCAAGAAGATTACTCACCCTGACCAAGTGGGATTCATTCCAGGAATGCAGGGATGGTTCAACATATGTAAATCAATAAATGTAATTCACCATATCAATAGAGCCAGAAGTAAGAACCACATGATCATCTCAAAAGATGCAGAAAAAGCTTTTGATAATGTCCAACACTCATTCATGATAAGAACCTTACAAAGAATTGGAATAGATGGTCTTTATCTCAATATGATAAAGGCCATCTATGACAAACCTACAGCCAGCATCATATTAAATGCCAAAAACTGAAAGCCTTTACCTTAAAATCAGGTACAAGACAAGGATGTCCCCTGTCACTGCTCCTATTCAACACAGTACTGGAAATACTAGCCAGAGCAATTAGACAAGAGAGAGAAATAAAAGGAGTAAAGATAGGAAAAGAGGAAGTTAAATTATCATTATTTGCAGATGACATGATACTTTACATAGAAGACCCCCAAAACTCCATTGAAAAACTCCTAGGTATAATAAATAAATTCAACAATGTAGCTGGATACAAGGTCAATACTCAAAAATCAATAGCATTCCTATACATTAAAAACAAAAATACTGAAAGAGAGGTAAGAGAAGCCACACCCTTCACACTAGCATCCAAAAAAAATGAAATACTTAGGAATTAATCTCACGAAAGAAGTAAAAGAGCTATACAGTGAAAATTATAATGCCCTGAAAAAGGAAATTGAAGAGGACCTCAGAAAATGGGAAGACATCCCCTGTTCATGGATAGGAAAAACAAACATTGTGAAAATGGCCATTCTCCCAAAATTACTATACAGATTCAACGCAATCCCAATCAAAATACCACTAACAAAATACCACTAACATACCTCATAGATCTAGAGAAATCACTCCTAAAATTCATCTGGAACCAGAAGAGACCTAGAATAGCAAAGGCAATTCTAGGCACCAAAGGAAAGGCAGGAGGCATCACAATCCCTGACTTGAAATTATACTACAAAGCTACAGTAATAAAATCAACATAGTACTGGAATAAAAACAGACCTGAATATCAATGGAATAGATTGGAAGACACAACCACAACCACAAACTTACTCAGCCATCTTATCTTTGATAAAGGGGCCAAACATGTTCACTGGAAGAATGAGAGTCTCTTCAACAAATGGTGCTGGAAAAATTGGCTATCCATATGCAGAAGACTAAAACTAGACCCATGCCTATCACCATGTACTAAACTAAAATCTAAATGGATCAAAGATCTAAATATTAAAACAGAAACACTAAATCTGTTGGAAGACAAAGTAGGTAAAAACCTCAAAGATATAGGGGTAGGTAGAGAATTCATGAACAAGAATCAAACCGCATGGGAAATACTTCCCAGAATCAATAACTGGGATCGTATCTTATTAAACAGTTTCTGCATGTCAAAAGAGGTTTCCAGCAGAGTGAAAAGAAAACCCACAAATTGAGAAAAAATCTTAATGGATTGTCCCTCAGAAAAGGACTTCTCCCTAGAACTTATAAAGAATTAAAAAAAAAATCAGACCCTCGAAATTCAAAGACCCAATCCAAAAATGGGCATCTGAAATGAATACACAGTTCTCAGATGAAGAAATACGAATGGCAAATAAATACATGAAAAAATGTTCATTATCATTAGTCATGAGAGAAATGCAAATTAAAACCACACTGAGAGTCCATCTCACCCCACAAAGAATGTCCAGGATAGAAAAAACTACCAACAAGTGCTGGAGAGGATCTGGGGAAAAAGGAACTCTTCTGCACTTTGGTGGGAGTGCAGACTGGTGTAACCACTGTGGAGGTCAGTCTGAAGATTCCTCAAAAAGCTGGGTCTGGAGGTCCCATTTGACCCAGCTATCCCACTTCTAGGCATATTCCCAGGAGATCTGAAAACATCATAACACAGTTATATATGTGTACCCATGTTTATAGCAGCACAATTTGTAATAGGCAGATCTTGGAAACAATCTAAGTGCCCATCAACTGAGGAACGGATAAAAAAGTTGTGGCCTTTTTATACAATGGAGTACTACTCAGCTATAAAGAATGATCACATCGAGGTATTTATAAATAAATGGACACGAGTTGAGACCATACTCATAAGCGAAATAAACCAGACTCACATGTGTAAATTCCGTATAGTCTCCCTAGTATGAGAGTTGATAAGAGTATATAAGATTGTATGGTAATCATAAGTCCCCATCTCATAGCTTTGAAGCCTTTCAATGTTTTCATTCATCAGTTGGAATGGTTTTATTCTGTTTTGTTTGACTTTATTATACGTGATGCTATGAACAGCTGTTTTAAAGAAAACAAAACATTATGACAGCTATTGCTGATTTAATATCATCCTTCTTAGAAGTCCTACCATGCTTCCATTCTTCTACTACCATTGGTTCTACCTATCACATTGTGTCTTATTGGGATTCAAATATGTGTGATAGTATAAACAAAAATTTTTTTATTGAAAATGAGATATTATAGTACCCATTGATCATTCTCTGTTATTTGGTTCAGAATGCCTTGTAATTCTTTCACTCTTTGAATGGTTTTATACTATTTTGTTATGTTTGATATTATTGTATTTGAAACTATGCTCAACTATAGCAGAGAAAGAGATATTGAGATAGCTACTGTTAATGTCCAGTTGTCTTAATGTAAAGTACTGTGTTGCCTATGTTGTCCTCTTCTGATCTGCTTTGTTCTGCCCTCTTTTGTTTTATTCTCTTTAAAATAATTAAAAAAAGAACATCAGTGATGCTAGCTCAGCAGGTCCCCTCACTGGTGTGCGGGCCCTGACTCCTAAACGGGGCACCCTCACAGGCGGGGCAGGAGCAACTGCTCAGGGTTTCCTGTAGAAAGCACCCTTGTGCAGAGGAGACTTGGACAGCTCACTCCCTTCTGGAACCTCACCTGGAGACCTGGGTGGCAGCAGAGGCCGCTCTGGAGAAGAGCGGTGTCCAGCAGGGTTGCACCTCACCTTCGCCATCTACCAACTGTTTAAAATATGCATTTTCCTCTGTTCATGTTCTGGGTAAGACACATTTTTTTTCATCTTTAGCTATGCCCCAATTAACAAGATTTGCCCTTAATGATGAAGGATGCAAGATGAGTTACTCTGTAAATGATGTGAGATTTGATATGAAGTGAGGTAACATTTGACATAAAACAAAAATAAAGCCTAAAAAATCATATGTGGTGCCTGCTGCTAGAAACTGAGGAAATTCTCAGTAGCACAAGGTGTCACCTCTCTGTTTTATTAGAGAAATTGTTACTATAGTAGCTGTCTTTTTTAAACAGAGCTGTATGACTTTGCTCTCATTATAAACAATGCCATGGATTATCTCTGATAAAGAAGCTGAAATGTTTGATGCACACAGTCTCTCCTTTAATCTTGGAAAGATGCACAGTTCAACCCACTGTCAGACCACATCAGCAGGGGCCAGGAGAAGACCTTTGACATTTGGAAGGGATGTGTCAGAACCACTGCAGGGTCCAAGTCCCTAAAGCCCCCATGCACTCGTTTCCATGGAGCTCTTGAGGGGCCTGTGCTCACCGAGTTGTGGGTGCTTTAGCAGCCCCCACCCTGCCTCAGCTGAGTGTCCCGTGCGGATGAACTGCACAGCACAGTGTTTGTCACTTGTAACACTGGTGACAGTTCAGTGCATCCCAGAGACACACACACACATTGCCTCTTGACATCAGTGTGAAGTACTGCTTGAAGAGCCTGCTTGAGTGTGGGATTCAAAGCCCATTCTTTATATTGGGGTCACCTTTCTACAGAGGTGAAGCAAACAGAGATGCAAAAGCTGGACTAAGACACATATGACTCATTTCTCATCTTTGCAGTATAGTCGTTAGGCATGTAGACTGTGGACCCCTCAGTGTAGGTTTGCATCCCAGTGATGGCACTTGTTAGTGCTATATCATGAGAGGTGCTTTGAGCTCACCTCTGCAGTGGGGATGAATAATCTCACCTCAAAGGGTATGACAAGCATTCAAGGAGTGAAACATACTGTACTTCATGAGTTTTAGCCATGACCAGAAAGTCAAAATTTTCTCTAACTTTGAAAAAATCTCCAAAATCTTGTGACATTTTAGTGAAAAGGTACCTGGGGAATGTTTTACACATGCTCAAGGATGTCATAAAAATGTATCGTGGTCATTGATCCCGATGTGTTATCTTGACTGGATTAGGAGATACCTGGCAGAGTAGAAAAGCACAGTTCTGGTGTCCATGGATGACTGGCAGGTAGCCCAGCCTACTGAGAGGGAAGAACCACCCTGGATGTGGGTGGTACTGACCAGTGGGTCTGTAGCCTGGCAGAAAAAGAGGGAAAGAAGGAAAAGTGCCTGTTTCTGCTGAGCCCCAGTCTTCCATTACCTTTGGGCACTGGACTCCAGTTTCTTCAGCTTGGTTAGACCTTCATGCACACCAGTGGAGGATCTGTCACTGAGTGACATCACCAGGCCAGGCGAAGACTTTCTTGCTGTGTTATCCTAGGACAGAAAGTGGAAGGGCAGGAGAGAGGTTGGAGATTCAATCTTTAATTAGGAGCTACTCCTACAATAATGATGTTAGTCTATGGGTAAAGGCAGAGTTCTTATTATTGAAACCCCCACAGAGGGTTCAGGCCTCCCACCTGGCAATATGGCACCTGGATGCAAAATAAAGATAAAGAGAGATAGTTCTGCAGTTGAGGAGCTATGGGATGGCATTGTTGTCTGTAGAACGAAAGGTCACAAGCCCAAAGGCTCATAGCTTTTATTGGTTTCAGTAAGGGAGGTGGGTAGGGATTGTGAAAGAGTGCTAGGGAAGAGAAACATTTCAGGCATTGACTGTAAGGAAAAGCAGAGCAATTTTGTACCAGGGACAAAGTTCTTCAATTGGCAATGCAGCAGATAACTTGATGTGGACAAGGCTGGCACCTTTACTGCAGGGAAGGTACAACTCTTTTTTAGACCCATGGTCTCAGCTGAGATGTTATGTTTTCACCCTGGAGTCTCACAGCTCTTGCTGGAGCTGCCATTGTAGTCCTCAGTAGGGGATGGGGGGCAATTCTCACCCATGTGCTGCAATTCTCACCCATGAGACATATTGACATCTTGGCTGGATTCAGTCACATTCTTTTAGCCAATGAAAGGAATATCTGGTTCAGTATACACAGATCTACATATCTCAGTGAACAGAGTTGAAGTAAAGATCAGGGGAAGATGGAGGTGAGGGGCTCCATTTCTCAGGAGAACACAGCTTGGTGGTCTGCAACACCTTGTAATCTAATTGCTCCTTATGGGCCCACCTTTCAAGATTTGCACTGGGAACTAAGTTCCCAACAGACAAATGCTAGGCACCCATTTACCACTGTATCAGTGTGACACAGAGGAGATACAGGGTGTTCTGGGAACAAATGAGGATAACTCTACTGTGATTTGAAGAAAGACCTATAGACTTCCTGGCTATGGTGTGCTCAGGGACCAGGAACACTTATACCACTTAGGAGCTTATCAGAAGTGTAAACCCTCAGGCCTGCCCCAGAGCTACTGAGACAGAATCTGTGGTACCACAAGACCCTCAGGTGATGTGTGCAGGACACAGTCAAAGTTTAAGATGCACCTGTTTTAGTTACAGAGAATAAAGCCATTAGGCCATCTCAGCACTCAACATTATTTCTAGGTCATCTAATAAAATCATCAACTACTATTATGGTTTGTATCTAAAATGTCCCTCCTGGAGGCCCCTGTGTATGGAAGGAGACAGGGTCACGGCAACACTGTACTTGTCAGGGAAATCCTTCGTGGATGAGATCACAGCTGAACGTGCTATTGAGAGGTGGGGCCGTGCTGGAGGTGAACACCAGGACATGGTCTGACGGGTTCACTCTTGTCCTTGGCTCTTGTCTCTGCTTCCAAGATGCTGTGGCTTCACCGTCTTTTCTGCACCATGTCCAAAGTCTACCAACCATGGACTGAAACCACTGAAAATGACGGGACACACAAACCTCTTCTCCTTTAACTCCTGTATGCTGGGAGTTGTAATTTTTTGAATTTTTGAGTGAACTTCGTATGTATTACCTAGAAAAGTTCAAGGAACAAGAGTTTGATGAGAAAAAATTTTATTATGTTCCATTATTATGCGCCATTTCAAAAATGGAACATTAGTAAAAAAAAGAATTAAGCTTCAGGTATCAGATGTCTTGTTCCAGTGATGGGAAAGTGACTAATACAGGGGCCTACTATGGCAGAATGCAGCCTCCATGGAAGGCAGGTCCCTTCCCAGCTGGGAATGTGTGTTGCTGCTCCTCTGTAGCTGAAGTAAGACATTTGGCTTGAAGGAATTTGACCCTTGGGCTGGATACATAAAACTACACACAACTCTATGAAAACTATACAGTTGCAAAGAAAACTGTATTTTATACAATTAAGTTCTGTTTCAAAGAAATCCAGACACTGCTATGGCTTGTGTCTTGATGTCCCCCCAAAGCCTCAAGCAGTCATAGTCGGGGTTTTTTCAGATGTGACTGGATCTAGAATGTGTGATGTTGGGATTGATTTATGGTGCAATGCCAAGATCAAGGACAGTAGGATTAAGAGTGTGAGTGTTACCCACCTAAGTATCCTGGATAAGATAAAAGGATAGAAAGGGCTGTGATCATCCCTTGTTGCTTTGCTACCTTCTGCCTGCCATGGGCTCTTACTCCTGTGATGTCTGTCTATCCTGCCACCTTGCCTTGAAACCAGCTCATTATGGACTGAAACCTCTACAAACTGTGAGCAAACTAGATATTTTCTCCTTTAACTTTGGGCTTTGGGTATTTTGTCTCAGCAACGAGAGAAAAGTAACTATGACTCTAACAATCCCTGAGTAATATTCAAATTGAATGGAAAGAAAGTCCACAATGCAACACAGGATGGGGCTTACATTATGAAATGTGTTTTACATGACTGGTTATGGAAAGTTATATTTGGAAACAAAATTTAGAAGAAAAGTAGGTAGATACACATTTCTAAATTTATTAGAGTGGATAAATACAGTTACATATGTATCCATTCATTCTGTTGTCATTATACCATAAAATGTATTTTAGAACATTGACTTGGTTTTTGGAATATTGAGCTTGTGATTGGGAACTGTTTTGATAAACTATGTGTCATGTGGTGCTATCTGTGTGGCTGGAGCGGGCTGCAACTCATCTGCTGCGTAATGTTGCATGTGTGTCATTCCTAAGCGAAACAATCAATGGTGCTGAAATTAGTCTATGGCATTGCATACTTGTTTTTATCTCACTGGGATGAGTGGAATCTGAACCTGGAAGGTAGACAGGGAAAACATTTCAACAGACAAGGGGAGGACCTAGACAGGAGGTTTGCTTCACATTCTTTAAATAATTGCCTGTCTTACAAATATCTAAAACTCATGTTGTGAATATGTTTATGTTTCCTTTCCTCTTTATGACATCTTTTGAACAATTACAGTTTAAGGAACTAGTGAGTTTTCAAAATACAGAATAATGCAAAATGAATGCAGCAGTCCCCCTTATCCACAAGAGATGCTTTCCAAGACTCCAGTGGATGCTTGGAATCTCAGATGGTGTTGGACTCTACACACGCTACTTTTCTGTAGCTCATATGTATGATAGAATTTAATTTAGAAATAGACACAGTGACTGATTTGCAACAGGAAAACTATACAATATACTACAATAAGCACAGTGACAGTTGTGTCTCACATGGGTCCCAGATATATCACTAGTTTTGGTCCAAGGTTGACTGGTAGCCTCGGAGCTTGGAAGAGCAACCTGCAGAGTAGGGTGACTGGTTCTGCCTGATCTGTGCTCCAGATCCAATTTCATGTTGGAAAAGGCCCAGAGGCTGTGCAAATTTTGCCCACCAATTTAAGTAGGCTTGAAGATAAAAGATAATCTTACTCCTCTCTGACTTAAAAAGCCAGGAAATAGAGAATCAGAGAAGGGAATGTTTAGGAAGGTCGGAGAGAAGGTTACCAGCACATAGGAAACAGCACCCAGGTCTCACAAGTTGATGGGGGCATTCTTTATCTGAAAGATAAGTAACTTTCAATGTTCACTTAAAATTTGGGAACTATGTTCCCAGTTGTAGGTGCAACAGCTTTAAGCTTATTCTCCCATCCCTTCTTACCACTACATTTCTAATTTTTCTTTTAAGACTAACTCAAAATTCATTTTCCTGTAGGTAAATGTGTGATTATCTTAGAATGTATCCAATCTGACATCTCATTAGCCTTTAGGAAAGTCATTAGTATGTTTATTGTTAACACATATCCACTTACATGCAGTGCATTACGGTTTGTGTCTGAAATGTGCCCTGTATCTCATGGGCTTGGCAAGTGACTGGATCATGGCAGTGCTAGGCTTGGGTGGCTTCATCTACTGTTGAGTTCAGAGGCTGAATGTTCTGTCAAGAGGTGGGGCCTGGTTGGAGGTGGTCACTATACGGAAACCCGAAGAGTTGGCCTCCCTCCCTGGCTCTTTCTGTTTCCTGGCTGCTGTGGTGTGAGCAGCTTCTCCTCCTCTCTTCCATCTGCCATGCTGCTCCTGCCTTGGAGCTGGTCAGCTGTGGACTAAATGATGAGCACAATAAATCTCTCCTCCTTTAAGTCCTGGGTATTTACTGAGTATTTTGTTTCAGCTAGGAGACAAGGAAAGTCACTATGTTGTCTTATTTGCCTTATAGATATACTTGGTCTTTTTCACTCCACAGTGCTCAGTGAATGCTCCGAAATGCTGATGCCAGAGTACTTTTTACTTCTCTTTTTCCAGCCTGGTTTTATCCAACTCCTTTTTTCTGGACCACCTTAGTCTATTGTGCAAGTAGATGAGGAGTCCTAGAAAATGTTCTCTGGCTGAGTGCAATGGAACACAGGATCATCTGACCTCCTAGGCTGTGGTCTTGATATGCTGGTGGCTTTTCACTTGGAGTACATTCAAGGCCAAAAATATGCAAGGAAATAGTCTGCGGGTGTGGAAAGCTGGTTGTAAGTTGGGGGTGGGTGGATCTTGGGAAGGTACAAGATTTTTTAAAGCATGAAGAAACAGCACTCAGTTTGGATCAACCTCCTGTCTCTGCTTTTATATTCCTTGTGTGAATTCAGGCAAATGAGCTCCTGATTTAACTGAGCTGTGGGTGTGATGCATGTCCAGAGAGTGCATATCAATTGATTCCTCTAATGCCCTGAAAGAATTATTACTTCCTGGAACATCCCAGCCTGCTCTTTGGGAGTTTATCTCTCCTGGGGGAAGCTGATTCATCCCGATATTCATAGTGGGTGTTTTGCTTCTGTGCTGGTGCCTTGGGCACACAGTTCATTTTTCTAGATAGAGCTGTCATGAAATGTAACTTGCAAAACTGTGCAAGGCTAAAACAGTCTCTAAAAAACTTCTTTCAGGCAAGAATCAAGACTGAAGGTTGCACTATTTCTTAACTCTTTCTTTTAACACTTCTCACTTCTGGGGACCCCGTCAAGGGTTTGTGATGCTTAAGAATGAATTTGGGAAAATCAAACATCAGGACAAGTGAAATTCAGTGCCTTGATCCCCTGTGTAGCTGAGGGCATGGAGCCAGATCTCTCAGAGATGGCAAATGCACAGCTCCTTCTGATTTAAATCTTTCATTGCAAGGACAGAGAAGTTCTTCCTGAGCTCGGTTGAGAACCTCCGCTCCCCATTTTGAAATAATGGGCTCCTGGAATGTTATGTGGCATAGAAAATTCTGTCATTTTCTCCCATACCCGAGGGGAGATGTTTTGAAAGAAGCTTTGTTGAATAGTGCTCAGAAATTCTATACAGAAAGGAGCCCAGGTTTATAGGATGAACTCGCATTTTCTATTTATTCTGGTGGTGTCTGGTTATGAAGAATCTGACTGATTCTCACTCCCCACGTGGTCAGTAAAAGCCACACACCAGCTTCCTGTACAAGGTCAGACCCAGGGGTCAAAGAGAACTCAGAAAACCTCCAGGTGGAGCCAGGTCCTGGGGTACAGAAAGTGTGAGAGTGGTAAAAAATACACATATGCAGTTGAGAGGGAGGAAAGAGGGCTAAAGAGGCCAGGGTTGCAAGATATTCATCCTAGTTAGACTCTAAGCCACTGGCCAGCAACAAGGGAATTTTGCCTGGTACCATTGGGCAGTGGGTGACTTCTGGCCATCTCAGCTCTCCTGTTTGATTGCTCCAACTTGATGGGGACTTGCAGACCCTGCTGTGAACCTTGCAGAGCCAGGAATGCTGCTGATCATCCCTCAAAGCTCAGGAGGGACACACCATTGAGTTTTACCCAAACCATGTCCTCGGTCAGCTGTGTTGCCATTGAGAAATCGGCCTCAAACCCACTACCCAAGGTCTTGATGGGAAGAGAGATGTTTCACAGCACCCGCCCTGTGGGCATGTCAAGCAGGCAGAAGGTTATCTTCTTTCTGACAATATTCTATATCTATGCACCCCTCACCCAGCTATTCTGGGCATTGCTGAGAGTTTACTTGAGCTTCCCTAATTTCTTCAGTACAGTTGGGCACACTCAGAACTAGAAAGAGAAAGAGAAAAAATAGGGATGAGAAGCTGCCCAGAAGTGTTTTGAAATTACAGGTCATGCGCACAGTCTATGATAATACAAATGTTGGAGATGATTTACTGAAAGCTGTTGGGCCCCAATATGTTCACTCCTTGGAATCTAAGAGGGCAGATTTCTCTTGCACCATGATTTCAACTCTGAAATGCAGGGTAATATATAGGCAGAAATGTGTTGCTATTTTGGGCGGGGGCTAGAATTTCTTCATAATATTTTTTCTGATTTATACGGGGTGTGCATGAATTATACAGAGAATATTTATGTTTAAAGTATTTATTACAGTAAAAGAAACATAACCACATAATCATTATGGAAATCAATACATAGATCCTTAAAAAACTAAAACTAGAGGCTCTATTTGATTCACTAGACATTCTTTCCTTACTAGATATCTTCTGAAAAGAGTTAGAAGTGGCATACCACAGTCATATATGCCTTTCCCTATTTATAGCAACAAAAGTTATAACAGCTAAATTTTAGAAATATCCCAGATGCCCATCAACAGATGAATGGATAAAGAAGATGTGGTATTTATATAAAATGCCATACTACTCTACCATGAAGAAAGATAAACTTGGGTCATTTGTAGGTAAATGGATGCACTGTGAGACTACAATTTAAAGTGAAATACATAACACTCAAGTTATGTATCATATTGTTTTTCTAGTATGGAAAGAGTAAGTCAGGGGGAAAATGGAGGATAGATATTGGAAAGTAGGAAGCACATATTCAAATGGGAACAAGGCACTGAAGCGGCCCCATGGTGGGGGGTGGGCAAGACAGGCAGAGCGGGAAAAGGAGGAAGGGAAAAAGGGTTAAACAACAAAGAATGGAAGAAAAACATGGAAATAAAATGTCTTTAAATGGGGAAACATAGAAGGATAAAAGAGAGGGGAGGGGAATGGGATAAAATTAAGACATATTATGTACAGGCACAGATTCCCTAGGATGATTGTGGCAAATATGTACTAATAAAAAATTAAGAAAAAAGACACATAGCTGTTAATACCCCCAAATACTCCCCATTGCTTTGAATGCACTTATCTCATTGTTTATGCTATTTTCCATAGCAGTTCTCCAAGCCTTCTTTTCTGTGTATCTTTATGAAATATAATCAAACATATGGCAATGTTTGTTGCCAAGTGCCTTCCAGTGGAAAGGCAGCCTTATAAAAACATGACTCTGTGTCCTCATAGACCTCATTCCCTGGATCTGGCATTGTGCAACCGATGGTTTGCCCCCAAAGTAAAAATGACTGTGGAAGGTAAATGTTTTAAATTGATTCAGGACATTGAGGCAGCCATACCAGTGAAATAAAAGACATCCAAAAAGACTTCCAGATAGTATCAAGTGTCTTTCTCTGTAATACATTTCTAAAAATGGTCATACTCCCAAGATTGTTATACAGATTTAATGCAATCCCAATCAAAATATTATTAGCATACCTCATAGGACTAGAGAAAACACTTGTAGAATTCATTCAGAACCAGAAGAGACCTAAAATAGCCAATTCTGGGCAATAAAGCCAAAGCAGGGGACATCACAATCCCTGACTCGAAATTATACTACAGAACTACTGTGATAAAATCAGCATGGTACTGGAAAAAAATCAGACCTGAGGATCAATGGAATGGATTAGAAGATGTAGAAACAACTTCAAACACACTCAGCTGTCTTATCTTTGACAAAGGGGCCAAACACATTTACTGAAAGAAAGAAAGCCTCTATAATAAATGGTGCTGGAAAAACTGACTTTCCACATGTCTGAAACTAAAACTAGACCTATATGGATCACCATGTACTAAACTAAAATATAAATGAATCAAAGATATAAATACTAAAACAGAAGAACTAAATCTGTTAGAACAGAGAAAAATTGGAACTCTTTAAGACACTAGTGTAGCCAAAGATTTCATAAACAAAATCCCAACTGTATGGGAAATACTACAAAGAACCAACAACTGGAATCACACCATATTAGACAACATTTATACCACAAAAGAAATGACCAATGGAGTGAAAAGACAACCCAAAGAGTGGGGAAAAAAATATTATCCCACTGTTCTTCAGACAAAGGACTAACAGCTACAACATATGAACAACTGAAAAAATCAGATCCCCCAAATTTAAAGACTCAATCCAAAAATGGGCATCTGAAATGAATAGACACTTCTTACAAGAAGTACAAATGGCAAATAAATACAAGAAAAAGTGTTCGAAACCACTGATCATTTGAGAGATGCAAATTAAAATAACTCTGAGATTCCATCTCATTCCAGGAAGAATGGCTATTTTCAACAAATTAACCAATAAATGCTGGTGGAGCTCTGAGGAAAAGAGGACACATCTCCACTGTTGATGAGAGTGTAGACTGGTACAACTACTATGGAAATCAGTGTGGAAATTCCTCATTAAAAAAATATGGCTAGAGGTCCCATTTGACTCAGCTATTCCTCTTCTTGAAATCTTCCCCAAAGCATTAAAAGCATCATACTACAGTGATATATACACATCCATGTTAATAGCAGCATGATTTGTAATAGCTAATTCTTGGAAACAGTCCAAATGCCCATCAATACAAGAATGGATAAAAAAGATGTTTTTTTTATAAAACAGAGTACTACTCAGCATTATGGAAGGATAAGCTTGAGACATACATAGCTAAGTGAATGGACCTTGAGACTATACTCTTAAGTGAAATAAATCAGACACATATGTGTCAATGTTGCATTGTCTCTCTGGTGTGAGAAACTGAAAATGTAAATAAGAACCAAAATGTGTAATTGATATTGTGAAATAGGAAGTAAGTACTGAAAAGGAAATGAAAATTTGAAGGGGAGGAATGGAAGAGAAAAGAAAAAGAGAATAAAAGGATATAATGGAAACAAAGCTTTGCAAATAAGGAGGGGAAGAGGGGCTGAAGAGAAGGGAGGGGAATGGGAAAAGGTTTAAGTCTTCACTGTAATTTTCAATCACACAGCTACTTACACTTTTCACATGAAAATTCTTGTCCAGTTGAAAATCTTTACTGGCATAAAACCTCATTTCCGAGGTTCTTGTTGTGGTTTAGGTCCAGGATGTCTCCCCAAACCCTCCTGTGTTCAGAACTAGGACCTCTGGCAGGTGATTGGATGAAGGGATGCTCTGCTCATGAGTGGATTCAGCCAGTGATGAGCTCCACGGCTGCATGGGCTGTTCAGAGGTGGAGCCTGGCTGGAGGCCTTGCCTGGCTGAGAAGCACAGCACTGACAGCACAACCTGGAGAGGTGTCTTCAGCTTGGGCTCCTCCACTCACTCCTCCACACCACTGTGACATGAGCAGCTTTCCTTCACCAGTGGTGGACATTCCAACATGTCCTTTCTCCCTTGGAGCCACTCGGCTCTGGTCTGGATCCTCTGAAAACCATGAGGCAAAATAAACTTCACCTAAATTGTATTAGATATTTTGTTCTAGTGATGAGAAAGTAACTAAAACAAATTTTGGTACCAGCACAGGGGTTGTTACCTTGATTAACCTGAGCTTGTGGTTCAGAAACCTTTGGAACTGGTTTGCAGGAAGAGTTTGGAAAGGGTTGGAGATGCTGGCTAGATAAGTCTTAGAAAGCTAAAATCCAAGCTTCTTGGGCAATGCTGTTCAAAGTTCAGAAGACCAGAATGCTAATAGAAAAGCAGATAGTACGGACACGGTTTAAGAAGTTTCAATTGGGAATGATTCCATGGTCAATTGGGCTATGGATCATGTATACTATGGTCTTGTAGAAAATTTGTCTACATTTTTCCATGTCCTGAGACTTTGTGGGAAACTCAGATTAAGGGTAGTGGATTAATTAATTGGGAGGAGTAAATTTCAAGACAACCCAATATTCAGGCTGTGGCATGCGTACTACTGTGTGCTTTTAGGTATATCTATGATGAGAATTAGGATCAAAAGCCAGAAATGAATAATTTTACAATCTTGTAAGTGGTTAGAAAGGAAATGTCCATAAAGTTGGGGCCTACAAAATTTTGGTCAAGGAGAGTTTGGTTCTGGCTGTGGCAGTGGGAGGGTGGGGAGTGGGAATCAACACTAAAGAAAAACCAAGTATTTGCATCAGGACACTAGGGAGGGTGCCTTGAGGACATCCCAGGAATCAGCAAGACATCACCTTTAAAGGCTCAAGGATCTATAAATGAAAAACTTTGCTGTGGGGAGAGAACCCTGGAGCAGAATCTGTTAAAGGGGTGGTTAGGGAATTGGCTCAGTAGGATTCAATTTGTAGTGCTCAACCATTTAGGCACACAAAAACCACTGTAACTACTATAGGGGGGTGACTACTGTTCTAACTATTGGAAGACCCTGGCATTATGCACATGGTGCTGATTTATTGTCATGCAGAATGCAAGTGTTATGGAGTCAGGGAGGCTTCCACTCAGATTTTAGAAGGAAGCCTGGGAGGCCAAGAATTATGGCATTAAGAAGGCAGAGTGTAAAGCTGTGAGAGTGAAGCCAAAAGTGTAGTGGAGACCCCAGGAAGTTGACAAAGCCAGAGCATAGGTCATCTGCTGAGGAAAGCTGCAGGCAGTGGGTGGAGCCATCACATGAGAGAGGACAGGCAAACTGCAAACCCTATAGGGACACCTAAACCCTCCAGAGTTCACATCTTTCCATATCCTGTCCTCGTGCTAAATGCAGCTGTAAGATTTAATGTTAACGCTGGTGGATTTAGGTCTTGCTTTGGCCCAATTCCTTTCTATGCTCCTATTTTTCCCTTTTGGAAAGAGAATATTTACCCTGTGCTGTTGTACATCTGTGAGATTAAACTTTCCTTTGACTTTTACAGGGGCTCACAGCTAAAAGTTTACCTTGAGTCACAGAGAATTCAGAAATTCAGATTTTTCAGCAATGTTGGAATTGTCAAAACCTTGGTGATGGATTAAATAGATTTTGTATAAGAGATGGACTTAACTGTTTTTGGGTCCAGTGACAGAATGTTATGGTTTATACCTAGACTGTCCTTCAGAAGCCTCATGTGAGCAGAAGTAGGGCTTTTGCATGGTGATGGATCATACTTATTAGTGAATTCACCCACTAGTGAGTTTAGCAGCTATTTGTGTGTATTATGAGTTGGGGCCTGATTAGACATAGGTGATAGGGAGCTTGACCTGGAAGGTGCAGCTCCTTCCTTAGTTCCTCTCCTGGCTCTCAGCTTCCTGACCTCCATGATTGGAGTAGATTTTCTCCACCACCATGTCCTTCCTGCCTTGGAACTAGCCAACTATAGACTGAATCCTCTAAAAGCCATGAGCCAAAATAAACCTATCCTTCTTCAAATTGTGGGTGTCAGTTTTTGTGTCCCATTAATGGGAAAATGACTAGATAGTCCTTATCTGAATCATGCCAACATTATAAAGTCTACAAAGGTAAATTTTAGTATACCTTTCCTATATTAAAATCTTTCCCTCACATCCATCTTCTCTTATTCTTCCAGAATATTGTATATTCTGAAAGTGCCTACCACTTAGTGAGGAGAGGAGCCACTATGATCTAGTTGCCTTTTGAAAATCTGTTCCTTTGAAAAGGAACTTTAGAAAATAGGGATTGCTTGCTCATCTTATGAAAAGCCAACAGCCCTATCCAAGAAACCATAGTCTTGCACCCTTACTTCAGAATGGGACAGTCTCACTCTGCTTCTTTGAAGTTATTCAGAGTATCTGGGGTAGCATGTAAGTCTACCTTGGGTTTTGATGGGTGAGTGAAGAATTTCAAAGATTTTGATTGATGGGGAAGAAAAAAAAATAGAAAGGTTCCCTGACATCTAAACATTACCAGAATTGAACTCATATTCCTTCATTCTAGCTGTTGCCATTTAGGGTTTGTTGGAGACCTCTATGAGGTGGCTCTGAGCAGGTTTTAAAATTAACTAATTGGCTTTCTGTGTTTATCTGTGAGTCTGTGCTAGGCCTCGGCCCCTTTCCTGGTGATGGAGCTGATTTATAGTAAGCAAACCTCCATGAATCACTGGTCCTGGCTGAGGTCTGTAATGGACTATGATGCCAGAGATACCTCAAAAGGGAAGATGAGGCCACAGCTGAGGACACGTTGGCTTTAACACTAATTAAGTAAATAGAGCTGCAGGCATCTCACTCCTGCAGTCTCACTCCTACCATACCTGTCATCATGGAGATAAGAAGATTCTTCTAAATTGGCATAATTTACTACTTGGAGAAATCTTTGAGGGGACTCCCAAGGTCCTTCTCATTTCTAGCACTTTCCCTAGTATCCCTGTTCTTTTTTGGGCTTAATAAATATGGGCAGCACAGAGAAGCTCTTTGTCATAGCCCTCATCATAGCTGCAGAGTCAAAAACTCTATAAGAGGGTTTTGATCCTCCTGGAGCCCTACCATCATATCACTTGTCTCATTTATTTAAGCATTCACCATACACTCATTTGGGAGATTGGGGATCTGGGTCAGGCCCTGATAGGGTTTTTACCTTTCAACTCACCTGTCCCTACCTGCTCCCTTCACCTCCAGTTTCTGAACTTCTAAAGGGTCAGGACTGTGCCTCACTTACTTCCCACAGGACTTCTCTTGTTTCCAACAGAGTGTGTCATGAAACAAATAAATATTTATAAAGTTGGCTAGGTTGCTGAGGCATGTTATCTTTTAAAAAACACATTCACTTAGCCTAACTTTGTAACTTTTGGGCAGTACAATGAGAGTGAGCCCTATATTTTATGCACTCCCCTTGCCTGAAGCCACTGATGGGGATCATTGCCCTCTGGATCAGCCACTGCAGGCCAACCTATGTTCTTTCCGGGAAGTATGAATGATAAATGCTTGGTGTATCCCTAATGTGTGGTGCAGGTGCCTGTAAAGGCAGGTGGGATGCACAGGTTTTCTTATTGGCATTATCATTTTTAAGAATTGATTTTCCTTATCTGTACTTAGTTTTGCTCTTTGGTAATTTCATGTTATCTAAGTACATTAAAAGAAGATAATATAGACACTTTTTCTTGATAAAGTGAAAATTTGATGAAGTCTGACAAGTGTTTACTTCATCTTTTTCCTTAGAGTCTGTTTCTAATGTGTGCATTCCAGTCAAGCACTCACTAGACCAGTGATGGGGAACCTTTAGCGAATGAGGGCCCGAGCTGCAACCCAAGCCCACTCACACATCATTAAGTGTGACAGTGCATTTAAACCTGAATACTGAGGCCTGAGTTTAGAAAAAACAACTCATACATTAACATCTTTTGTATAACAAGAAAAACAACACACGTGGCATAGGTTCACTATCACTACACTACACTATAAAATGGAAAGTTAGGTTGTAGGTTTAATGTGCATCAGCCTTGATTCTTTTCTGTCTTTAAGCAGCCCTTTGAACAGGTGTTTTGAGGAGGATGGAGTCTGCCACCCAGAATCGAGCTCATCACACAAATCTATGTCAGTTCTGTTGACGTAGTTCTGATGCCCCTTCTTCCTCGTCTTTGATTCTGCCCTTGTCTCTTGGATGACAAAGTCCTGGTGGACTTGGGTTTTATGTGATTAGCTCATTTAGCAGGGGTGATCTTATTAGAGAGCACCTCCCACTCAAAGTAGCTTCACTGACTATAGAGTGATCACTCTGGAAGCCTCCCCTAAATCAGAGGGCATAGGGAGCAACTCACTGGTGAGTGCTAAATGCAAAGCCGCGATGACACATGGTGATGCCCTCTCCATGCATATCGATGTCGTGGTCTCCATGGGGCAATGTTTTTGGACCCCTAGAACAGGATAGTAATGCTCTGTACAGTCTGCGTAGGCTAAAACTAACGACCTCTTTCTAGCTTTTTCTTTCTTTCTTTCTTTCTTTCTTTCTTTCTTTCTTTCTTCTTTCTTTCTTTCTTTCTCTCTCTCTCTCTATTTCTTTCTTTCTTTCTTTCTTTCTTCTCTTTTTTGTGACTAAAAATTCCTTTTTGCTTTCACATTAATCACAATCCTATTGCTGAATGATAATACATGCAAACCTCTAGATTCCTTGTAATAATTCCTTTAGAAGTCTTATTGGTCACAGATTGAACTGAAGGGATAATTTTGGAAAAACATAAGTAAATGGCTCTTTTTTGTAGCTTACAGCCTTCCTGAAAATTATGCTTCATGTCCGCAGCAGTTTCATAGAAATGTGAGCTTTTTAACAGTCATCCAAGGTCTTTGTTTTCAGCCAATTTAAATTTCAGAGAAAACTTAGCTGAATAAAACATTTTATGTAAATTTTGTTTGATCTTGTTTACATTCTTATTTCTAATGAGGCACAGATTTTTAAATCAGCCAACTTGAACTAAATACACCAGCAAAGTATGTAACCTAACAGCAATTTCTGTTCTAAGGGATCCTGTTCCTCAATAGTCCATTTGCTGGACAAAATTCTTCCCCAGTTGTGCAGGGTTGAGAACAGTTCTGATTTTCTGATAATGCCTTGAGTGTCCAGAGCTGAGCTGGAGTGGGAGAACCTGGACCTGTCCACTTTCTTGCTGCTGCTACTGCTGCCTTATGTCCACTTCTCTCCAGCCCCTGTTTCTGAACTTTGTGCAACCTCCACACCATGAACAGCTTCACTGGTTTTCTCTCTGCATTTATATTTCATTATCTGCCTGTACCAAATGCAGTTCTCATGTCTGCTGTGAGATACCAAGGTGCTCCCCAAGGCACAACTCCAAAGATGTTCTTAAGTTGTTTCTCATCCATCCAGTGACCGTTTCTGTGGAACTGTGTGAGGGCCATTGTGCTCACAGTTTCTGTGGAAGCTCACATGGAGTTGTTTGTGTAAAATAAACACACATAGTCAGAAGGATAGGATTGCATCAATCACCTGAAAATAGGAACAAATACAGGGGAATGAAACTCCCATATGTACTAGATGTCTGGTATGAGTTTGTGTTGTCTACAATCAAAGAATGAATTTTAGGAACAACAGAGGTTAAGAGCAGAATATATTTACTGAGAGAAAGAAAGTTTCTGTCTGAGAGACAGAAAGGGTCAAAAGCAGGTTGCTAAAGGCTCTGTCTTTTTAGGGACTTTTGTAAAGTAAAACCACAAGGTGAGCTAGGTCCAAGGTGGGGAAAAATGGGAACTTGCAAGGTGGGCATAAGGCAGGACAGAACTATGGTTAACCAATAAGATCAACTGCTCAGGTAAAATTGATTAAATCAGGAACAAATAGGGGAGCGAGTCACATAGTAAGTGGGCGTGCTTAACTGCAGTGACTCTTCCTGTAGGGGTTGGAATGCTGACTCCTGACTTCCTCAGGGTGGTAGGGAACTATTTGGACTGTGGATCCTTAGGTCGCAGCTGTACTTGCTTTGCCTTTTGTCTTGAGATATGGCCCACAGCGGGAGGGATCTGTCTCCTCCAAGGTTGCCAGGTATCTGGTCTTCTGCACTGGCTTCTTTGAGGGCCCAGCCCTGTCTGACTGCCTATAATACTTCTAACTAACTCATCTGCCTGTAACAGAACCACTTTGAGAGATTCCACAGATCTCTGGAGAACCAAAACCTTGCACCTCAGGCCACCTCGCTGGGGACATCTGTGGGGACTCCTCTTCTTTCCTCAGCCCCAATTCACCCAGTCATTATTCTTGCAGTCAAGGATGATTGCTTCAGAGCACCTTGTGTAATCCTCCTCCTTTGCCCTCAGAAAGCTTTCTCTCCTTTCCTCCCTATCTCTCCTTTTCTCCCTATGTGTACCCATGGCCCTCGGAGTCAAGGGTGGAGGGATTCGCAGATTCCTTTTCTTGTTCTTGAATAAACTAATTTTCTTCAGAGACTCTTGCCCCTGTTTGTTATTTAGGGGGACATAGTCCTTCTTTCTTCACAATTGTCGGGACAGTTGGTGCACACCTTAGAATCCTGGCTAGCCTGTGAGCAGCTCCCGGGACGAGGAGATGGTGCCCTTGACTCTAGAGCAGCCAGGTTAGTACCTGTATAAGACAGGAGGCTTGAGCGTTTCCTCCTGAGTCCACGAATCTAGCATTTCAGGGAATATCCACTAGCAACAGCAAAATTCATTCTTCAGTCTGCATCTCTTTCTCGACCTTAGCTTCTGCAGGCAGCACCCTTGGCCCTACAGTGGATATTCTGGATTTGTCCTTCCTGGTGTCTTGATTAAAGTGTCCACAAGCTTGTCAACATGGGCCCTGATAAAAGGAGGCTGTATCCTTTCATTGGATAAGAACACATCAAACAATTAGCTTTGGTCTTTGTGATGTAGTGTTTACTGGTTTTAGCGCGCATCTCATAGAAATTAAATATTTATTTTCCTGCTCTCCGTTTAATTTTTTGTATTTTGAAAATGTGTTTATGTAAGAATAGAAGACAACAGACACTGCTTCTTTTATTTTTCATGAGCATTTTGCTGCAATATAGAAAAATTATGATTATTTTTCACAGAGGAATAAAAGTCTTAATTATTAGATAGCGAAAAGTCCCCAAGCAAAATTTCCCCACAGTCTCATTAAATATAGCTTCCTTAAATTCTAAACTCTAATTTGACTCACCAAATCAAGGTACTACAAAAGTTTGAGACATTCAGAAGAGTAACAGTAATAAGATATACTAAAAACAGAAGCAATTAATCCATAGTAGCAAATAATAAATGAAGAAATGACTGCTGTCAAAGACAGAGTGGTCAACATAAATCCAAGGAGAAGTGCATTGGGAGATCCAATGCCTAAGACACCTGTCACTGTAATGGGGCGAGGGGTGAGGGTGTGAGAGTGAGGGGTCCTGCAGCACCCTGGTAAGGGGCTCCAGGGACAGCCCTTCTCATGCTCCACCCACGGACACATAGGGAAGGGCAGATGCCACCTGAGGGGACTGGGAATGTGCCAGGCGGGAGGAGCGGGGTGGTCCCTAGTTTTGGCATCCAAGTTCTGTCCAGATGCATTTCTGGGTACTCAAGGGGACTTGAGTGTGAGTGACAGCACAGACCACAAGGGAGGGCACTATAGAAGGATGGGTCATCCCAGACAGCAGGCCAGGAGGCCTGTGTGGGCATGCAGAGGAGAAACTGAGGCTACAGAAGAGGAAGAGTGTAACTCTGTCAGGGTGGAAAGGAGCCTGAGGCTGCAGCTGAGGGTTTTTCCCGGCTGCTTCTGGAGGGAGAAGTTTGAGTTTCAATGCTTACATCCATGCACACCTATAGCAACTCTGTCTTTTGATGGTGGGGCTCCTTGATGGTGTGTGGGGCTCTTTTGATGATGTATGGGTTTACTCTTTTCTTCACAATTTTAACTTTAGTATATGGAGCCAGTATAGAGTCTAAACTAGCAGACACTTCTTATGAAAGCAGAACCCAGAGATGGCAGATTCACAGATGCAGTAACTCGTCACGATTAGAACACACAATAAAAATACGATTTTTGTACAACACCCAAAGATAATAATTGGCTTTCTTCCAGAATGCCTGTTTACTAAATAGCCAAAAAAAAAGAAAGAAAAGAAAAGAAAAGAGAAAGAAAAGAAAAGAAAAGAAAAAAGAAAAGAAAAGAAAAGAAAAGAAAAGAAAAGAAAAGAAAAGAAAAGAAAAGAAAAGAAAAGTAAATGCCCTTTGTGGCATAGAGTGTAGATGAATCTAATGACTTAAATATTCCGTGCGGAAAGGAGTCTGCCTAGGGCTGCAGCCCCGCTCCAGCTGCTCCTCCTCCACAGGTGGGGGGTGACTCTTGGAGTCTGGGGCAGTGAAGACCCGCAGTCTCCGGGGGAGATGCTCTTTCCTCACCTGTTGTGCACACAGCTGTTGATGGCAGCCGGTGTGAACTCATCCAGCCCTGCACAGCCCTGGGGATGAAGCTGACCTGCCATCACTGTCGGGCTGGTGCTAGAGTTGTCTGTGGGCTTGGCAGTAAATTGCACCTGGACAGGTGGCTCTGGTGCCCTCCACCTCTCTAGACCTGCAGTCTCCTCTCTCTGTGCCACTAAGAACCGGCATGACCTGGGGAGGGACAGTCCTCGAGCCTGCCTGTCTTCTGCCCTTGTCTACACTTTCCTGTCTCCCTGAGCCTTTCATTCCGTGGTTCCACAGCAGGAGAGACTGGTGGCCCATTTAAGCCTCCTGGACCGACCTGCAGTGCTGGGCTTCCTGCAGGGACAGAGTGAGAGGGGGAATTACCAAGAGCCCATCAAGCTCGTCCCTTTTTACTTCCATTATTACCACACCTGGAACTGTTCCCCCCTCACTTCCCCTGTGCATCATTGTTTACCCACTAGATTCCTGGGGGAGGAAAGAGTATTGTTCTCAAACCCAGGAGGACACAGGAATGGGCTCCTCCTGGCTCAGTGAGGGGCTTGTCAGAGTCTGGAGCTAGAGTGTCCACAACATCATCTCTCAAGACAGCAGCATGGGCTTTGCTGCCTGACTGGGGGTGACCTCTCTCATTGCTTTTCCAGCGACTGAAACCCTCACACCACCAAGTGCCTCATGTGCATTTGTACAGACATTTGTGCAGATGCACCCGTGGACAGTGTGCGGACATGCGTATGTATGCGGTAAACGATTATTATAAATTATATTTACTTAAAAAACTTTGATTGTTTTTATCTGATTGATGCAAAAGGGACCTGACCAGCATATTACATTGACAGCTTGGGGAACTGTATAAGAAATAATCAATTTAAGAAGAATTTCATGGTGCCACATATTTAATGTAATGCATTATTTAAATGTTGCAAATTGTTTTTCTGTAAGTTAAATTATCTCTGTAGTTATCCTGATATTTTTCAAAAATTTAATGCTTCCTTGTCATCTAATTCTAAGGAAGTAGAATAATTACAGAACATTGACTAATATGGGATTGCTGCTTTTTTTGTATGAAAAAGACCTGAATTTCTTCTTTGAGCAAGTATTGAAAAATTAAATAAATGGTATATTTGAAAGCAACTCATCATTTTGTATTTGAGAAACAAAATGTCTACTGTTAAGATGCAGAATGTTGTTCTTCTTAACCCTGGCCAGCTGCATTTGATGTTTTTATTTTCATTTTAGGTAGGAAGGTAATTCTTTGCTTAACTGTGTCATATTAAGGCTACACATATCCATATTTGTAAGACAGTGCTTTTAGTCTTTTGCCACTGTTCTGTGAAAAGCTGCTTCTTAAAACTTCTGAAGTTGTGTGTTTGGCGGTGTTTACCCACCGCTCCAGCCATCTGCTGCGGAGTCAAACTTCTCTGAGTGCCCCGCTGGGACAGCGTGTGTGCTGCTGGCGTGAGGCCCCTCACCGCTCTGGGCCGGGATGGGCCTGGGGACTTCCCTGTGCCTTTGTCCTGACTGCTGGCCCCAAAATGTGGTTTTCACAATCAGGGACATTTTGCCTTCCTCCTCCCACCTGCTTTAATCTAACCTTATTACCTTGAGCTCCCTTGACTTTAGTTTTTCTAAAGTTATTTTATTTCCATTTTTAAAAATTGTGTTCCTTAGGTCTCTTTCTTTTATCTCTCCTTTTATAAGTTTTACATGCAGTAAAAATCTGAGTTTATGTTACAAGAAGTTATCCTTTACTGTAAATTGGGTTTATCAGCTGCATCCTTTTTACCAATCTTCAGAACCTGCTTAGTAATCACTAATTAAAATTTTCTATTCTGGTTGAACTTAGGACTCTTTTGCTTAGAAACAAAGAACAATCTAAAATGCTTTGCCTAATTTCAACAAAGTTGTACTAATTCTGCTAGTAAACATCTGCAAACATTTCTTTCCTTTTCCTTTCTTTCCTTGAACCACTGGCATGATGTAATCATTAGGAGAAGCTAAGTAGGAAGGCACAGGAACACAGCTTCAGTGCAGTGGCTACTGGATTCCAGAAATGCCTGCCCTGGTGTTTTGACCTTTAGTCTGTGTGCTGCCCAAGTGAGCACAATGTTTTTGATCTTTGTCAGTGATCATTAACAGGAGTCTAACTGTACATAATCCAATTAGTCAAAATCCTTCTTTTGAAATAGTGTAAAAATGCCTTACATACAATGCTGTCTATTTGTACCAGGTTTCTGAATAATTTTATTAAATTAATTAATTTTTTAACAAATTATAATTGCATATAGTTTTGGGGCATGCATAACGCTTTGCGTATATGCACATTCACACATGGAGAGAGAGCAGCGTGGAGTCAGGCTCCTGAACACTCTCACAGCTTTGTGTTCTTGTCATTTCCTCCTTCCAGCTGCAATTTCCTGCTCTCCTCAGCTTGTCCCCTTCCTCCTACCCTGACCCCTGGAAACCTGCTCTCTGTTCCCTGCTTTGAGTTCTATTGCTTTAGTTTCCAGACAAGGGAGGAAATAGGCTTTGCCCTTCTGTGCAGTTTTTGAGCAGCAATTATTTGGTGGCAGATTTCCCATGTTCCTTCTACCTGGTGACCTTGGGGCCAGCAGCTCTGCAGATGGACAGGTGTGTGAGTAGTGGCAGAGACCCACTGACACTTGGGTTTCGAAGCTCCACACAGGATGTGGCTCACTGCCTGGTCATGCTGCGAGGAGTCTAAGAGGCCAGGCAGTGTCCCTTCAGGACACACCCAGCCAGCCTGGCAGGGGCCAGCATTTTCCTGACATCTGTGCAGCTCAGTCCCCCATCAGTCCTCATTCATTAAATCACAAGATGTGAGGTTTGATACTGCCATAAATTAGGGACAGCAGCTCACAGGCTTTATTTACTCCAAGTCACATGTGCTAAGGGTGAGTGTAAGACTAGAACCCAGGTCTCTCTGATTCAAAGCTCCTGCTCAGAGTCCTATACAGTGACTTTCACAGTGAGCAAATTCTGGGCCCTGGTGAGTGAGGAAAGCAGAAGAAACCAGGAGGGAGGGGGAAGAAAATAAGACTGGAGGTGGGAGGAAGGGAAGCTGTCTTCAAATGTTTTCAGGACTTGAAAATGGAAAAAAATTGCATTTGTTTTGTTTTTGTGGCTTCAACGGAAGTAAGAGGGTTGGGGTGAAAGTCACAATGCAATAGCTGAGAGATCTTCCTAACTCTCTGTGGGATTTTAAGGTCAGGCAGCCAAGGGAGATACACACTCACCTGCTCTGGAGGAGTTGGTAACTGGCTAAACAGAGAGAGGAGCGTGGATTAGATGGGCAGTGCGCTCTCTTTAAAAATCCCTTTCAGCTCTGAAATATACATATAAAACAGTTTATATACTAGGAGAGACTGATCTGGAAATTCATGCACTTTAGTAGGATTTGCACTAAGGGCTGTTTTCCTAATAACAAGAGCGTGACCCTCCTCAGTCTTCCTGTGGCTCCTGGGTCTGGTATTTAAAGCACTGGTTTTGGGGCTGGGGTCTTTGGGTGTAGAAACCAGAATGATTCTCCCCCCAAAACAGGTCAGTTGCTGTGGCCCAGTCCAGCATTGGTTGTGGCCTCTGGGTGGACAGAGTGGATATAAACCCTGCCTGGCCGCTCTCCATCCGGGCTCTGAAGGTGGCAGTGCCATGGGCTCCAGTGGCCAGATGGCAGCAGTGCATGGCCATCCATTCTCCTTGCTCAGACCTCAATTGAATGAGCAGGGCGATGACTCTTCTATTCAGGAATGGAGGTAAAACCAGATGCAATATAAACTAAATCATGGATTAAGTAACCAAAAGCAAGAAAAGTCCACAATAATGATGCCACAGGAATGGGCAAGAGCTGTGCAGTCAAAAGCTTTGGAGACACACAAGTGTGCATACTCACGTGTGCACACACGCACACATACCCGTACGGTCTGGCTCTTTGTGGTGGAGGTGAAGTAAACAGCAGGTGAGGTTTGCGAAATTAAGATAGAAGAAGAAAAACATCCATCAATGTAGGTTTCCTGCTAAGTCTGCTCAGCCTCAGAGGGCCTGTGAGGATCTGTGGGGACACGTTTTTCTGGATGATGAATTATTGCACAGGGTGGGCCAACTTGAAGAGAGGACTGCTACCTTTTTGTACTGTTTTTTTCTATTCATTTTTGTTTTGTTTTTTGTCTTTTTGAGGCAGGGTCTTCCTATGTAGTGCAGACTGGCCAAGAATGCAAGGTGATCCTACTGCATGGAGGCCCTTGTCCATAATCTCAATATTTGGGGAGTCTGAGGCAGGAAAGATCATAGGTTTTTGCCAAGCCTGAGTAATTTAATGACCAATCTCAAAAGAAAAGCAAATGTGGAAGGAATGTAGCTTAGTGTGAAAGTCCTGAGTTCAACCCTCAATACTGAAAAAAAAAAGTTATGAAATGAGACTCAGAAAGCTCCCGAGGTTAAAGTCAAGGTGGATGGTGTGATGTGCTTCATGCAGGTCATTATTCTAGCCATAGGTATAAATTTTGTAAGTAGAAGGATAGGAGAGTTGTAGATGGTCTAGCAACATGTCCACATCACTCAGCAACACACTAATGACTTTATTACTACTGCTAAGCCGTTTTATTGAGGTGGAACATACAGAAAAGTTTTGCAGGTTGTCAATGTACAGTCTGATGCATTTGTAAAGTGAGTGCACCTACATGAGCAGCATGAGGACTCAGGCGGTGCTGGCCTTTCAGCCCTCGAACCCCTGCTTCCACCCCTCACTGGCTCCTTCATGTGGGCAGCAGACAGGCTGCTTCTGCTTGGATCTTTATTCTAAACAGGTGCTGCCCTCTGTGCATGGTCCACCTGCATATTGCTGTCCTTCCCTCTTTGCTACGTTTGTGAGATTCTTCTCTGGCATGGAAGGAGTGAAAGGACACCCACAGAGGGAGGAGGCATCTCCAGGCCACACCCCAGGGAGTGAGTCATACACCGAGTATTGGAAGAACTTCCCTATACTGGAAAGGGAAAGATAGGTGACCTCACAGACTGCCAGGCTGCCAGTCCTGAGTGTACTGTTTGGTCAGATGACATTCAAGTGACAAAATCTACCCAAGGTCTCAGCTCAGCTGGCCATCAGGAAACCAAATCCAGACCACAGCATGGTACTGTCACACAGGCAGGGGTAACTGAGGTAAAAAAGACCTCAAGTAGCAAGTGCAGTTAGGGGTCTGGGGTGAGCAGAAGGCACCTCACTCAAGGGAGGACAGTGGTTTTGAACAGACCTGGGCAGAACTGTTAGGAAGTCTGCTCACTGCAGTTTCCTGGGAGGTAGATGCCACCAAGACAGGACACTGGGAGAGGAGGGGGGAATGATAGTGCTGGTGACATGTGGCTGGCACTGGCATGGTCCCAAAAGAGGTACAGTGGGGAGGTGGAGTCCTGAACCAAAGGTGCCCAGTGATGAATTCTTAATCTCAATGGGGCAGTGGGCTGGGGTGGCCTCCCATGGGGAAACTGAGGCAGAGTCAAGGGCTGCCAGCAGCTGTGCTTTCCAAAGCTAGGCACTGGAGCAGCCCCTTTCCATGTTTGTTGCAGGAGGTGTCCACTGAGTCTGGCTGTGTGCATCCTGTGGTGTGCCACTGGCCCAGAAGTGTGCCCTCGGATACAAACATGCGTGCGGCACAACACATTTGCTATTGTTACAGTGACCACTGGTATACTTCAGGGTGACATTAACTCCACTACCACCAACATACGGTTTAAAAGGTGCCTGGGAGAAGTCTGTGGTGAAAGTTTTACTGTATTTGATAACTAATGTTCTTTGCCTGACATTTGACTAAAGCACATCTCTGAGAAGTGTGTGTGCCTAACTTGTGAAAGATGCCTTGAATAAGGGAACCATGGCAGAAGGCCCACAGTGACATTTGCCACAGAAGCCCTGCATCTCAGTTCTCTTTCCAGCCTGCTCTGATGGGCAACAGCACAGTAGTGCATGTTTTTAAACATCACAGACCCAGTCAACACGGATTAATTTATGTGCTACTCTTGAAGAAAGCTGAATTCAGGACATGGTCATAGGTTTACTAATATTTTGTTTCTAGCTGCCTTACGCTTATTATTAACACTCAAATTCATGTGGAAAGCAAAAATCTCATTTCTAATGATTCACATCTTTTATTCAGGTGAGGTAATTAATTACCTAGGACATCTCTGGATGTTCTCCTCTGGCACCTGTCCCAGTGCAGGGCAGCCCAGACCAGCCGAGTGCCTGTTCTGGACCTGCGAGGAGCCCCAGGTCACCTGGAGAAGTCACTAAGGGCAAAGAAAGAGAAGGAAATACTAGACCCTCACTTTCATGCCATCTACAATATCACCAGTCACTGTAATGGTTGGTTTTTTGTGTCAATTTGAGAAGTCTAGAAGCTTAACCAAGTAATCAGAAGTTCTACGTCCTGGGGTGTAGCAGACAGGCTCTGATCACTTTAGGATGTTGTTCATTGTGTCAATTTGAGAAGTTTAAAAGTTTAAGTAACTCAGCAGGGAGCCAGGATCTTTACCTTGTAAACCTCCTGAGCCTGTGCCAGAGGAGGGCAGGGAGACGGTGTGAGTGCTACACCTGCCCCAGGGTAGGTAGACTGCATACAATATAAGATAGGAAAAGAGGCTTGCTCTTCCCCATTTCACTTTTGTTGCTTTTGCTGGCTTCCGCCATCCTTAATGGTTTCTTCTCTGGCATATCACTCTGTCTTGGAGCCAGCTGATTGTGGACTGAAACCTCCACAAACTGTGAGCTAAACAAACTTTTCCTTCCTTAATTTTGGGCATTAGGTATTTTGTTTCAGCAAAGAAAGAAAGGTAACTAAGACAATCACCTTCTGAAAAAGAAAAATGACAAGGATTTTGCAAAGAAGTTAGAAATAGGGAAAATTTGTAAAAAACTTACAGGGTATTTTAGGCAATGCTTTAAACATTTTTACAACAGAAATGCGACAACTCCAACTAACAAAATTACACACTTTTCAGATTTCAGGAAAGAAAGGAAAAAATCATGAGTCAGTTTTCTTCCTTTTAAAAATATTTTCTTTGAATGTTTTTGGCTTAATACGCCAAGAAAATTTTTGTTGATAACAGTGAATTGCTATATTTCCCCTAAAAATTTTCTAGAATGGCAAGGCACTAAATTTCAATGCTTTTTGCCTTAAATAAAAAACACTTCTTTCCTCTACTTAAAGTGGGTCAGTACTAAAGACACAGATATACTAATGATGAACTTTGTTTTTGCTTTTTAGATACAAATTACTGTGGGCAAAGTAGTTTTTATTCTACTTTGCAAATATTTTCACAGTTCAAAGAGTCAACTGTAGGTGTAAGCATAGTCAAATAGTTACACAGTCAACTATGTCATAGAATACACAAGAAAGTGCGTGTTTCTGACTGGTTACCTATGATGGAATGGGAAAATAAGCCTGAAAAATAAAAGCTGAGAATCTCTATAGTTAGCCTTGGTCACAGACATGCTTGTTTGTCACAGTTATCTTTGTTGCTCTTGAGTATTTAAACCTCAACTTCCAGCAGACTTTACAGCCTTACTGCTCTTGGGCGCCCAGAGGAGCGGCGGGCAGGATGTGGATGCTGAGTAAGCACACATGAGGTGTGTGCATGGAGAAAGGACCTCTGTGTTTATTCCCTCTTCCCACTAATAAAAACATCACAAGGCCACAGAACCTTGCCCAAAGTGAGTCCTAATTTCTGGGATTGAAACTAAACCTTGTATTTATTTTGTGAAGCATTTTGGAATGTGTTACTTGTGGAATTTTAGTTGTGCATACTAGAGAATCAAACTTTATAGTTGCAAAAGTGAATGTGGAGTTTTGCTCTCTGGTTTAATTATCTCATCAGGATCAGAGGCCCTTGGGTGCTCATTGTGCCACATCCACCCCAGGGTTAGGAGGGCTGTGAGTGTGTTGAGCGCACTGTGTAGAAGAGGCCTGCGGCTCCTGTGATGCTGTGTGCAAGGGGTTTGGAGGAGCGGGTGGCCTTGGGCCGGGGTGGGCGGGTGCTGGGGTGCCTCTTGTGCCACAGTGGATTTCAGAGCGTGGTTGCTTGCTGAAGCCCCAGTTTCTGGATTCAACGCCGAATCCTGGGGCAGAACAGGCTGTTTACTGTTGACTGTGTGGGGTGCCTTTCAGTCTCTGGAGTTCTTGGATTGGTATCTCTCTACCAGCTTCGAAATTGCAGAGTCGTTAAGAGAAAAGCAAAGAGAAGAGAAGATCAAACATACAAAGCCACAAGCCCCTCCCATTTAGATTTCTGGACTGTGATCCCGTTCGTTTGGACAGAGAACTTAATTCCTCACGCTTGTAAACAGAGATGCTCATTCTCATGCTGTGGGTCTGAGCTTGCCATGGTTGCCATGCCATCAGCTTCTCACCGGGAAACAAAAGACACCCCCTGTGCCTGGATGTGAACTCCCGTGTGTCTTTGTGATGTGGCAGCATGCTGCCACCCTGCTGAAGGCCACTCGTCCCTTGTGGAGTCATGTTTCCTAACCACAAAGCCTCTAATGGCCACAAAGGCCATTAGAGGCCACAAAGCCTATAGGTTGTTTCAAGGATTGGATTACAAATGCCCATGAGGTTGGCACTGTGTTCCTGACTCAGGGCCCCCTGTAGATGTGGGCTCTCTCTGACACTGGAAATGGCCTTACTCAGTCCCCTCTGACTGAGGGAGGGAGCCCTGAGTAAAGGGAATTTTTGCTTTGTCATTTCTGTCCTGTTTTCTAAGCTTTGACCCTGCGTGGAGACCCTGGTGCCATGGAGTGGCTATGTGGACAAGATGTCCTTTCTTTATGGACTCAGACTGTAGCAGGGACACACTGGACTGGGGGAGGGGTGTGCTTCTCCAGGGACCTTTCTCAAGATTCAAAGTCACCTGCGCCTGACCTGATCGAGTGGATGCGTGGGGGACTCCTGGCATCTACTTAGCCCCTGGGCCGAGGTACTCATGGTGCTGAGGCTGAGATAGCTGTGAGAAAAGACTTGAGGTGTGGAGACACTGCACTTTCAAGGATGGTGTGGCAGGTGGTATCATTTGTTCAGAATATGTGCTACTGGGGCCTCTGTGGGGCAGAATCACACTGCACCCCACCAGTGCCAGGCTTGGCTGGGTGACTTTCTTTGACCCATGGACCCATAAGAGCCACAGTGTGGCTTCAGTGGCATCGGGGTCCAGGCAAGGGCTTCAAGGGACCTTAAGGGAAGGTGAGATGGAGGAGTGAGCCAGCCACAGGATTCCAGAGTGTCTGTCAGTTCCACACATCGTGGGATGGCGTGGTCACAGGGAAGGGTGAGTCTGGGTTACAGTAGGAGGGATGCAGAAGGAAGCCTGCAGCCAGGGAGCCTGGGTTGCAAGGGCCGCTCTGCAATTTTATGTAGGGAGATTTCAGTAGGGTGGAGAGAGGAAGCTCATGGAGAGCAGAGGGGCCAGATGACAGGAGGACAGGAGCAGGGCCAGGGGCGTTGTGATGAGTCATCCCAACATAGGAACAGGAGCTTGAGGAAAAAGGCTGGAGTCACGGATGTGACAGTGTGGAGCCTTGTGCCTGAGCCATTGAGAGAGAGGACAGTTCTGGCCACGGAATGTGCTTGGCTGGGAAATGAGAGCAGGTTCAGAGGGAAAACCTTGGGAGGTGCTCTCTCACAGGCATGCATTTCAGGGTGAATTGTGAGGTGAGGTCACAGAGAGAGGGGAGGCACAGAAGGAGAAGGGAGCGGAGGAAGAGCACAAGCCGGTGAGGGGGAGAGGGGAGGCGCTCCTCCTTTCTGTGGGGGGGGTTGCCCTGTAGCTGGTGGGGGCTGGGTTGCAGGTGACTGCAGTGTGAGGAGGAAGATGTATGCCCACTCCTCAGCTAATTGCAAACAGATCATACTCTTAAATTGCTAAGCTTTGGTTAAAATCAAGAAAAAAAAAAAAAAAACCCAGAGTTCCAAAGTCGAGAATTTATAAACACTCAGAATCAGAATGGAAGTTCAAAATTTCCCTCCAGGTTGACATGAAAACCAGAATGAGTGCAATAATGACCTGGGAAAAAACAGAAACTCAGATTTGAAAGTCTGAGTTTCACACTTGGCTCCTTGCTATGCCTACTGGTATGAAATGAGTTTAGCGCATTCTTCATGAGGTCTGCTTTTGGGGAAAGCGTTCTGATGAGCTCACAGCCTCTCAGCCTTTCCTCTAGGTCTCCACACCTCTGGACACTGTCTCCACTGTCCCTGCTCCTGGGGTCCTGGTCAGAACCCCCTCGTTCTGGAAGTGAGCCAAGGATCGGTTCAGGAATAAAACAGGGGCAATGTGGTTCTATTCCTAGGAGCCAGGCAGAGTGCACATTTCTCTTCCGCTGGCTTCACACTCAGCACCTCAGGAGCCGAGACACAGGAGAAAACCATCGCCCAGTGGTCCACCCTAACCTGCTGGGGCCGCAGGAATCACAGAGAGAGGTCAGTGGACCATAGGTCCTTGTGGAGAGGAACAACATTCATCAACCCGGTGAAAAACGCCTCTACACTCTACAGAGATAAAACCTGGGCCCTTCTGCAAGCAGCATTACCGGGTATTTCATTTGCTGTATCAATTTTCTTTCATTTCTCAGCCAAGCCGGTCTGTGGGTTTATATTTACTGTAAGGTCTCGGGAGCTTTCTCCAGCATGAGACAATGTGCTTTTGCAGGCATTCATCAGTATCACATGAAGCCAATCCTTTGAAGACCTTGCTGTTTACCAGAGAAGCTGTTTGTGGTTCAATCTGTTGTTTTTGGTTCTTAAGCCATCACTGCCACTGGTAAAATGTCTCTCTGAAATCACACAGAGAGTTGGGATTGTGAGTTAAATGAGGGGCCTGAGGTTTCTAGGTCCTAGATCACAAGATTCCACTCCACTTCCCTTCCACAGGAGATGGAGTCCGTCCCACTGCAGTGCTCCACGTGGGATTCCCATTCCCAGGCATTCTTTTCCATTCCTTTGAGATCTCTGTGTCCTCTATCGCACTCCCTGGTGTTGGAAACTCAATGTGACCTTTGTGTCACTGGGATCCATCTCTAGGACTAGCCTCCATCACTTGGCAGGCATCTTTTCCATGGAGACCCTCTGGAGACCTGAAGCCTCCCCAGATCTCTGTCACTCACAGTGCAGTGTCTGGGAAGGAAGGGACCCTTCTGAGCAGCTCCTAGGCTTCCTTTAATTATGTCACTTAGCAGCTGCTTTGCTGTGTGTGTGAGGAATGATAATCAAATGCCACCTTGATATGGGTCAAGCAGAGATAAGACTGAGGCCCGTTATTAATATCATTGCATTTTAATTAATGGCTGGGTGGATCAGATGAGTTAGCTTTGGGCAGTTTTCTAGATTCACTCTTCCCTCATAACTCATGTTGCAAAAATTTTCAGAAGAAATGGAGTCACTCCAAAGATGCAGTTGGAACCCAGAAGGAGAGCTGGTGTCAGCCCTCCTTGGAGGGTGAGGGTTTTCTGTGATTCCCTGAGTGATGGTCCCCATCCCTACCTTGGCAGCACAGTGAGTGCCATGGCTCAGCACTGTTGCTTGTGGAGGAGGACAAAGGGACCAGTTTGGATGAAGCCAGAGAAGGCAAAGGAGGGAAGAGAAGCAGAAACAGGAGGGACTGCAGCCCAGGTGCAAGCTGCTGGTGCGTTCCTGACTGTGCTCAGGAATGGGTCCTGCGGGCCTGGAGGGCCTTTGCCAAGGCCAGCACGCACTGTGGGCCAGGCTAGAGCCAGGACTGGAGTCTGGCTTCTTCACTTCAGAACACCTCCTGGTGACCCATAGGGGCATCCAGGCTGCACCGGGACCTAGGTGGCTTTGGCCTCAAACAGATGAGAAGAGGAACTCAAGCCTCCAGGGTGGGAGGCCAGAAGAGACAGAGGAAGAGATAAGATCAGACAGGTTAGCGCATGTGCCTGGGCTCTCATAGAAGGGTTAGTGTTCAAGCTGGGTCTTTGACCCTCATTCTGCTAACATTGCGTGAGACACCAGTGTTATAAGCACTAGAATATCGCCAGGGGTGTTTTGCATGCATTTCCCTTTTCTAATCACACCTGTGTTCTGAATGTATCCAGTGATATCAGGGTGTTGAGCCTGGGTGGTGCTGGGCGTGAGGTCCTTGGAGGAGCTGACAGAGAGGCCTCTTCCTGTGAGGCCAACAGTATTAGAAACAAGAAATTCATAGCTGGCCCTTCACTGTCACTTGTCACACTGGTTTTTGTTTCCCACAGGACGCTTCGCGCTGTTGGCTCAGGATGTACATCCTTCAGGGCTCACACCGTAACAAGTCTGCCTCAGCCTTGCTGCTCCTTGTACGAGATTTTAAAACCATCCTTCCTGCTCCTTCTTCAGACTGCTCCGATTTTCATTCCCTGCCTATGCACCGAGGCTGCTGTTGCCCATGTCACTGAGGATAGCCGTGGTGCCCAGGCCAGTGGCCACTTCCCATGCTCACCACACCTGATACAAGGGTCACTTCTGCCCAAGCACTTCCTCAGCTCAGCCGCCGTGGCAGCATGCTCTCCTTGCAGGTTTGTAGCATGCAAAACACTTCCCTGTTTTGTTGCTTCCTTCTCTTCTTGCCGACCTCCTACGACAGAGAGCACCAGCTCATCGCCTTGATCTTCAGTTCCAAGCTACACTTCCCTCTTGATGCTAAAACTCAGCTGCATGGCACATCCCTAAGTCCTGCACATTTGTGTCTGTGCTGACATTGCAGATGTGAATGGAATATTTACCCTTTTCTCTCCAGGGCCTACCAGACATCTACAGGGGGTTCCACTCCAGACCGGACTTCAGGGATGCCCCAGATCCAGACCCTGATCCCCCCCATTGGATTCTGCCTTTGCTAAGGGAAGGATGAGGTCCTCCCCAGCATCCTTGCCTTTCTAAGCTCATTTCCTGCCATCTCTCCCAAGATCTCCTCCTGGGACACCATTTCCCACACAGGTGCAACTCTGTAACCTCCACAGTGGCTTGGGCCTGCAGTGTTCTAGAGGTCATGTGCTGTGCCTCGTCCCAGCTGGTGCTGTTGGGAGTGAGGGATGTTCAGGCAGAGGCCAAGGAAGAGGCCTTCATGTCACTAGGACAACACCCTCACAGGGGACAGTGCAACCTGGCCTTCCTTCCTTTCTCTTCTGTGTCTCAGGGTGGTTTCACCTTGTCTCATTCTTCAACCCTAGGGTGCAGCCCTTCATGGAACGCTCCAGAACCGTGAGTCAAAATAAACCTTGTGCTTAGCTGGGCACAGTGATATCCTCTGGTAACTCAGGAGGCTGAGGCAAGAGGATCGTTGAGAGTTCGAGACCAGCCTGGGCTACAAAGTGAGCTCAAGGTCGACCTGAACTGCATAGTGAGACCCTGTCTCAAAAAGACAAAAAGCAAAAGAAAACAAAACACCCTAAGAAACCAAAATAAATTTTGTCCCAGGGGTAGACGTGAGGAGCATGCCTCAGTTAACACCGTTCAGCTTCCTGACCCAGCCCTCTCCAGTCCCTCCACACTCTCTGTCCTACAGTGCTTGCCAGCTCTGGAGGCACCCAGATTCACGTGTGCACAGTGTCTTTGCTTATTGTCTGACTCCTAGAATGTCAGCCTCAGCACTGCAGGGGCTTTGTACTGTTCTGCTGCTGCTTGGAAGACCTAGAAAAGTTGTTTCAAATGTAAGTGATCTATAAACACTTTATAAATGAGTGACTGCATAGCTAACATCTTTTACCAGGGAAAGGAGGTGGCCTGAGGTCAGAAGTCGAGAAACGGGAAGTGGGGTAGTGGCGGGAGCAGTTTGGTCAGGTTGGGGAGCAGCCGAGAAGCCGCAAAGTTCTGTAGGAGACCAGGGTGACAGCACCTCACTGCCTTGACTTCCCCTCAGCTCCAGATCACGTAATATTCTTCATCAGTCGTGACCCAGAGCACAGCACCTGCCTGGCTCAGAGCCCGGGCCTCAGAGGTTGTCAGTCTCCAGGATGGACCAGGCCTCACTTGGGGCCAGCCTGCTGCCAGCTCAACTGCAAGCCACTGCACTTGTTCTTCACACAAATCCCGCTCAAACAAATCTGCTCGATTCTAGTAAAAGCTATGGCTTTTATTTTTTAATTGTCTTTTTTGTGGAGGTGTGTTTTCATGTCAGTGTCTTGGTTCAGTCTTTCATTAAACCCTCACAGCTTTTCATTGCCTGGAACACTGACAACTAAAATATAGTTAAGGTATTGATAAAGTATGGTTCCGGACAGGGCCTCGGCAAAGAATTGGGCCAAACTGGGACAAACCTTCCTTTCCACTGTAGCTCCATGAGGAGCTACTGAAGCCAGCACTTTCTTCATCTTGTCCAGAGTTGCTAATGAATAACCTGCAAATGCTTTTTTGGGGTCCGAGTGCACTGAGCCTACAGCATTTTGATGATTTCCCAGTCTATCGTTTCGACCAAACAAGAAAACGGGGCAGTGGAACGCAGTCTATCAGGGGAGCCCATGATGGCTCCTGGGCCTCTTCAGTGACCCACAAGCCATCTGCATTAGGTCCTGTCGAGGGGGACATTCTGTCTACTGAACTTCAGTTTTCCCGAAACAGCCCATAACCTTGCCTAGAACGTACTCTGCAGCACTGTTCATGTATGACGTTTATTATTTATTTACTTGAATTTTCTAAGCTCTGTCTGTGACGTTCCCATCTTTATTTTTTCAGGACTGGGGACAGAACTCAGGGCTTAACTGGGCCAGGCAAGTGCTCACCATGAGCTGTGCTCCGGCCTCACCGTCTCCTCTGTGAGGGACACAACTGTGGGGAATCCACTGAGATAGTGGGAGTCCGCAGTGAGTCTCAGCTCTGAACCCCACTCTCGTTCTTGGGTCAGTTTAGAAAGCTGATCCAGAGCCTAGGATCAGATCATCAAACAAACAACAAACAAACAAACCAACAAACAACAGAAAGAGAAAAGAAAAGACCAGAGGGATGGGAAATGGCTGGAGTGACGCAGAATTTATTTTGTGGAGTGAAAGCTCCTTGAAGTTCACTAGGCAACGCAGCCGTAGTTTTTTAGCCAGCCTCTAACCTGTCCCTGCCTTTCCATGGAAGCCTTTGTGCCACAGTCTGGCTACTGGGTCTGGGTTTCATCTGTAATTTGCTGTCAAGGAGGAGCTTTGGGAGCTCCTTAGTAAAAGTGACCTAAACCAGCAACTCCGGAGGGAACTGGAAGAGTCAGAATTTTCCTCTTTTTTCTCTTTCCTTGGGGATTTGTGTTACTGTTTGCCAAGGAGCAACTCTCTTTGAAGCATGAGTGATCTCCTTTATTTAGAGTCTGAGAACCGCCTTAGATGAGACACCATCAAACAAGAGTGCGCGTCTCAGCCGGAGCATGGGGAGGTCGGGGCAGCTTGCACTTGTGATTTAAAGTTCCCTTTGGACACACTTCAAAGATAGATGCCAGGTGGACCCACTGCTGAGGGCTTTGCCAGCGCAGGCTTCCAGTCACTGGGCAGAGCTCAGTTCCTGCTGCCGCAGAGGAGCCTTTTAATCTTCTCTGTGGCTGGTCAGATGGAGGCCACCGCACAGCAGGACACAGAGGTGCAGGATGATAATAGCAAAATTTGCAATGACTTGGCTTCTCTCTAAAACAAGCTCTTGGCAGTGTTATTGAGACTTAGACCAGTGCAGAAATTTACGTCTGGAATAAGGAGTCCAGGAAAAGCAAACTAGTGCAAAGGCAAATCTGGCCTCTAAACACCGGTAGTGAAATTCACATTGTGGGTGTGAATCTCAGTTCACAAACTATGGTATGAACACGTGGGAATTTCCATTTCAAGTCATCAACTGGAGTCTATCCATGAAGGTGGTGATGCTTCATGTTGTGTTAGTCTAGGGCACTCGCAGTCCTGATGGATCCTAAACGCCCGATGAAACCTCTCAGCCAGACAAGGAGTCCCTCTGGACAGCCCTGTACCTTTTCTATGGCATCTGTCCCCAGCTCCTCCCTCTGTCCCCAGCTGGGGAGATTTTCCATGTCTGAGGTAGAGGCAATGGTGCCGCCGGGCACCGCTTCCTCAATCTCCCGGAGTTGAAATGCTCTGGCCTCCTTCAATCCCTTTCTCCTTAGGATTCATCCACGCGTTCTCACCTAGAGACATTCAGTTTTTGGAAAGAATATGCTTCACCTCTTCCTAAGCAGAGAACTTTCTCATGCCTTTTCCCCTGCTATAATCTCCCCCCAAGGTGAGGTGCGTGGGCAGAGGCAAGCGGGAGGCAGAAGAGGAAATGAGGCAGTTTAGGGGAGCAGTCTTGCTGATGGCTGTTTCAGAGATGGGTGGCACTTGTGAAGCAGCCTGTTGCAGTGTTGGGGTTGGCTCTGGGCAGCTCTTCCCTTCCTGCATTTGTAGTCTAGAGCCCAAGCTTCGGCTCTCATGTCCGCCCCCAACCCAGCTCTGAATATGTCTGCCCACTGGGCTCTGTTGGTCTAGCGCAGGCTTTTGGCTGGATGACCACTGCCCAGGAGGCACTGTACTCCACATTGCCTCCTCCGCACATGGGTCCCCCCACTCCTCACCCTCTGGGAGACTGGGGTGGCTCTCTGTTAGCCCTGGTTCCCTGAGGCTTTTTCACTGCACGTCATAACAGATGTCAATCGTCTTACTAGCTAAACACTTGCGGTGCCAATCACCAGGATGGAAACCATCCTCTCCTATTTACTGCTGTTTCCTGTAGCACTCAGTGCATAGCACCTGTGTGATAAACACATGGCAGGTGATAAGAGGATGAACAGGAGCCAGCTGGATGTGGCAGGAAGGGACAGAGATCTAAACCTGAGCTCCCACCGCTCCAGGCCTTATCTGTCTGTACCCTTACCCCAGCCCTCTGGAATACAATTCCGTTATCTCAGCTTCTGAGTAGAGATTCTGAAGCTCTGAGAGTGGGAAGAGATTGTTTCTAAGGCCTTCAGGAAATAGAGAACAAGCATCTCCCTGACTTTTCTCCTCAGCATCCTGCTTTTTTTTCTGAAAACAGCTTTATTCCGTCTATGAATATTGATACCTCACGAAGGATGTTTGCTGTTTCAATAACTCTGACGATTAAGCCAAGCTGGTTTCCAGTCAGGCAAGGCTCTGTAGAAAGAATTTTAGGTAGCTCATATTGCCAGAGTTGGTTGGAAGTTCTTCCCTACTTTTCTTAACTTGCACTCCAGAGATGGACCTGTGTCCTAACCGCTTTTTTCCTTTTTCTTAAATATTAAGCCTGTTCCATTTCAAATACTGTATTTGTACCATTTTTAGGGCATTGAATTAGAGCATGAGTCTAGAACCTGGGCTAGAGCATCTCCTGTAAAGCATGTATTAAAGACAAGGCAGGATAAAAACTGAATCTAACTGAACCAGGCTGAAACATGATGGATCCTGTGACTATAAAAATGTGTCACAGTAGGGCTGGCTGGTCAGTAATTCGCATGGACAGGAGTGGGCGGAGGACTGAGAGTGTCCCTGAACAAGACATGCAGTCCCTGCAGGCAGCTGAGAGGTGATCATGGAGTGCTGCGTTTTCCAGGAAGAGCTGGTGACTCCACAGAGAGGGCTTCCAAGAAGCAGAGAGGACCTGGTGTCAGATTACGATGCACTCGGGTTGAGTTTCACTGAGGCTTGGATGGCTTTGGCCAGCTCAGGTGTCCCTCCTCAGAGCCAGCACTACAGATCAGCTTCCAGGGCTCCTGACCGCTGCAAGGCTCTGGGCAGCACATGGAGGAGTCCAGGAAGCCCTCAGATAGGCAGCCCCCTACTGCATGGAGGGGCCTATGCCTGGGCCCCACCTCGGGACTCCTGCTTCCCCTCCATGCCCCAGGCTCTGGGGACTCTGAGTGAGCCAGCTGTCCCCAGTGTCCAAGGTTCCCTGGACCTCTGTAGGAGGGACTCAGCATGTGTGTGTAGTGATGTAGAGCTGACTCCCACTGCTCCTCTGGGTGTCACGTAGGTAAATGCGTCTGTAAGAATGTGTCTAATTCTCATCTAACTCCAACTCAGACAGTCTCAGGTCCCGAGTGGAGCTTCACTGTGTTCTGCTTCCATTTCCCACTTCAATGAAAGGCCAAGGGACTCAGTGACCATGGTGATCGACGCACACCGCTGTGCCTGGCAGAGCTGGCTTCAGCACTCTGCTTAGGGAGTGGTCCCGAGGCAGGGTTTGATGGGACCTCCACAACTTCCTAATTACATGGACTCAGCCTATGAATCAGGATGCACCCTTCCTTAGGACCAGTTATTGGCTAAGGTGTCCTCTTGAGAAGGTGCCCTACAAGTTTCATTTGTCTTCTGATAGTGATTAACTGATAATGCTGCTTCCTTGATATGGCTCACTTGTTTTCCTCAGTCTGGGAGACAACCCAGGACCCCACAGTGCAGGCAAATCATCTACCATGAAGCTATATCCCCAGCTCTGCTTGTTTTATTTTGAGACATGTTCTCATTAAGTTCCTGGGTTGGTCTTAAACTCATGGTCCTCCTGCTTCAGCCACCTTGAGATGACACTGTGACCTGCTCATTTATTTATTAATAATACTAATAAGTTCTTGATTATTGTGTTTGCAAGTGCTTCAAATCTGTTATTTTAACTAGCTTCCACAACAACCCAGTGAGCTACATACTGTTGTTCTCAAATTCTAGACGAGGAAAGGGGTGGAGGTAGCGGAGGTTAGTGACTCTGCAGAGGTAACACAGTTTTCCAGCCCAGTAGCCACTCAATATCATCCAATACCGAATGGCACCTGCTTTGTGCCTGGCTCTGCTGTGTGCTGGGTGATAGGACAATGCGTAAGGTGGGTAAGATTCTGTGCTCCTGGAGCTTTTGTTCTAGCAGTGGCTGACAGGCTACTGTCGCTGAAAATAAAGTAAAATAAAATAAAATAAATAAAATTAAATTAAAATTAAAAGGTTGTGGTTATGAAACAGACAATAAAAAGGCAACAAAGGCTCCCTGGGTCCTGTAATCAGGTCCAGTTCCTGTAAAAGTGAAGGTGCCACTTACCGACAGTGCTTCGGGTCAGGGCAGAACCTACGCAGAGCCCTCTCTGTCCAGGCGTGAGCCCAGTTGCCTCAGTAGCCGAGCACCTGATAAGAGTTGTCTTTTCTAAACTAAATGCCAGTGTCCAGGTTGAACTGCAGCACTGGCACTGTGTGATAAGTAAGTGGGCTTGGGGTTGCAGTTGGGGCACCGCCTGTGTGTTCGTCAGCACTGTGCTAACCTGTCCTTTATGCTTGGAGCTTGGGGAAGAGTTGAGCAGAGGGGAAAAGGATGTTTTATGAGTGGCCAGTGTTTTATGAGTGATGAGCAGCGTTGGCTCCCTCTGTGTGCAGTGGGAGGGGAGCACACAGTGGAGGCACACACAGGTGTGTGAGGGGCACACTTACAGATCCCAGAGCGGGACTGCTTAGAGGGAGGCTGAGCCTGGAGGTGACCCTGGGAAGGACAGAGCTGTTAGCACTGGAACACTGAGCCAGCACAGAAAACAGGCAGAAGTGTGGGTGTTAGAACGAGCCCTGTCCCCAAACAGAGTGGCAACATGGCAAAGGTCGGCAAGACGCGAGAATCCAAGGGGAAGACAGATACACACCAAAGTACAGCGGAGGTCAGTCCTTCAGCCAAACGCTTCAAGACAAGGAAGCAGAAATGCACATAAATTCACCCTATGCATCCCTCACGGTCTGCCGAGGGTGCTTACACCCTAGGCGTCAAGACACATGTGCATCCAGTTGTGGTTTGGATCTGTTTTCTTAGCTGCACCCATTTGCTTTTCCTGCTCACTGAGTCCAAGATAAGAGGAGTTCCAGGTTTTATAAGAGTTCTCCTGGCTGTTCAGTGGGTTGTAGTCTTATCTGGGTGGGCCGAGCTGGGCAGAACCTCTCATGAAACCCTGAAGTGGCCAGTTTAACAAGACAGATTTCACAAACACTTCAGCACATGGACAGTGGCAGGCTGGCCATATGCACTGCTTGAAAGCAAGCAGGGACCAGGCCTAAGGAAGAGGTGTGGCTTAGGGGCACTTTGCCCCAAAGAGGAGACGGAAGGCACACAGAGCAGGAGGAACTTCTGGAGAGGAATGTGCTGCAGCCTGCAGAGGTACCAGGGCCCTGGATCTAGGGAAGCAGCATTTTGGGGAGGACGGGCTACACCTGGAAAACCTCAAAATTTACCTATGCATTTCACGTTTTGCACAGGACAGCTCTGCACCTCTCTTCCCTGAGCAGAGCCGCCTCAGTGCTGGAATTAAGGACCTGATGCCAGTATGAGTGTTGACGTCTCCTTGAGGCATTGCCCAGTGCACAGAAAGTGGAGAAGCATCATTCGTCCTCATCTGTTAATGTTCGCACATTGCTGTGAGCTGACAGGGCAGCTTGCTCTGAGCCTCACTCACCGAGACACTGAGGAGTAATGGAGCAAGGCAGGTGACTTGGTGAATGTGGGGCTGGATGCTCTCCTGCAGCTTCCAGGATATCAAGAGCAGCTGGGATAATGACTGAGTCAGTTTCCACGGACAGTTCTACATGGTTTCTGTTGTTTTACACCACTAATCATGTTGTGCATTTGTTTGCGTCTGTAAGCAAATGTGAAAAAATAAGCATAGAGTCTGTTAGAGAAAGAGACGCTGGAACATATGTCAGGCCACACAGAATGGATTCACTGAAACATGTGGACACGTATGTGGGCATGTTCCACATTAGTGAGAGATCTATGGGCCAGAGAAAGCATGGAGTGATGTAGCACGCAAATGCTGTGGGAGCTTTCAAAGGTGCGACAGTCTGGTGCCTCCTGAACAGCTTGTAAAGCTGGGGACATTTTCCCGTTAAAAGTTTGTGCAAAAGCCCAAGTGCATACAGTGGTGGTGGGGGCCTGCTTTTCTTCTCCTCCCTGGGGTGTCTGGAGACTCATGTGACTCAGAAATGTCATCCTGCACACCCAGCTGTCCATGCAGCTGTTGAAGGGACTGGGGATCAGATGGGCAAAGTCAAGTCATAAACAGTTTGACCACACAAGACTGTGTTTCTCCGACACATTGCCTCACCCACAAGGGATCCATTCCTGGCACTAAGGTGATGTGGGGTCAGTAAGGGATGGCTGCCTGGTCACTGCTGTTTTCAATGCAGTCCTTTAGATCTTTCGTTCTTGCACCCACTGAGGAGATGGAGTTTTCAGAGAGAATCCTGTGTTTCATGCCTTAGCCTTTTCTTTGAGCTTTAGAAAAATCCTCAGCTTCGACCTTGCAACCTATCTGGTTACCTCCTGGCCACTGTCAGCAATACTAGTTTGTCCACCCAACGTGCTGACCCCTCAAGCAGACCCCATGCATCCTGGCTGACGCTCACAGGTCTCCTTACTAGGCCTCACGTCACAGTTGTCAGGTCCTCCCCATGCATTCCAGATGTCCTCCCGCCCCTTCACTGTCCTGCAGACCAGCAGAGACCAGGCCCTGATTTAGTGTGGAGTCCTGTCCCCTCCTCAGGTGTGAGCTCTTTGAAGAGCTCTTGAAACATGCTGTCTTCACAGTGTCAGGCACAGTGCTGACACCATGGCTCCCCAGACTTTCAGCTGAATCGGATGATACAAAACATTCAGGAACAGCCAGCTGCATGGCCAAGTTTTGAATAGATGTGATGGGAGAGGTATGAGCTGGGAGGCAGAGACCAAAGACTAAAGTCACCTGAAGTTTTGATATGTGGACCAGTAAGAGCATTTCAGCCTGATTCTACAGTTCTCTATGAAATTATTCTCAGGTTTAAATTTAATTTTGAAGCACTTATCTCAGTTGATACAAAATTTCATGATTAAAATTTTTTCTTATTTTAAAAATCCATTTTTCAAAGGTAGGGCTTTTCTAACTCAGTTTACCTTGAAACTAGGAGGGCGTTAAGAGCTTATTTATGTGTATCTCTCCCTATCACAGGAAACGGCAGGAAGCAGGGCAACGCACCTTTCATTTTTTTTTTTATAATTTTATTTAAAGAGGAAAAAACAAAACAAAACAAAATGAAACAGAATAAAGGGTAGCAACAATACAGTATTCCAAGGAAAAAAGGAAAAGTACAACAACAATAAAACCTAAGAAATTATTACTTGACTAATTACATACTGACTTCTTGGAAATAGTTGTTCAAATTACAAAGTTAAAACATGTAAAGTAGACATTCAAACAGTGAGACTGTTAA